>JAOTAY010016528.1:0-14518 GCA_025629805.1 Erythroxylum baracoense
AACAGCCTGATGGCACGATCATTAGCCTCCTTCGGTCAGTAAAACAACCGAATGGCATGATGTTTAGGCACTTTCAGTTGGGAAAATAACCCATTGGCACACCTTAGGTGGGCAACACAGCCTGTTGGCACCTCGCTAGGAACCATTGACCGGTAAAGCAGTCTATTGGGCATCTTTGATGGGAAAAACAGCTCATTGGTATAACTTTTGTGTGGAAAATAGCCCATTTGCACACCTTCGACGGACAAAACAACCCGTTGTCATGGTCACTAGGCATCTTCGATGGAAAAAACAGCCCGTTGAGCAGCATCTGTGGGAAACATAGCCCATTGGCATACCTTTGGTGGGAAAAATAGCAAGTTGGCATGGTCGCTAAGTGCCTTCGATGGGAAAAATAGCCCATCGACACGTTCGCTAGGCACCTTAGGTAGGAAAAATAGCCTGTTTGCACATCTTCGGTAGGAAAATCAACACATTGGAACTGTCACAAAACACCTCTAGTAGGCAAAATAGCCTATTGGCACGTTCGATAGGCACTGTCGATGCAAAAAATAGCCCATTGGCACACCATTCTGTGGGCAAAATAGCCCGTTGGCTCACCTTTGGTGGGTAAAATAGCCCGTCGGCACAGTCGTTAGCCACCTTCAGTGGGAAAAATAACCTGTTGGTCATCTTTAGTCAAAAACACAGCCTATTGGCATGGTCACTAGGCACCTTCAGTGGGCAAAATAGTCCATAGGGTACCATTGGTGGGAAAAACAACCCATTGGCACACCTTTGGTATGCAAAACAACTCGTTGGAACACTTTTGTCGGCAAAACAGTCTATGTGCACGTTAGCTAGGTTTCTCCGGTAGGAAAGAAAGCTCTTTGGCACACGTTTGGTGGGCAATACGACTAATTGGCATGGTTGGTAGACACCTTCGATTGGAAAAATAGACCATTGGCACAATTGCCAGGTACCTTTGGCAGGAAAAAAGCCCATTGGGCACGTTCGGTGGCAAACACAACCCGTTGGCACATCTTCGGTGGGCAAAACAACTCGTTGACACGGTCGCTAGGCTCCTTCGATGGGCAAAATAGTCCGTTGGCACAGTCACTAAGCACTTTTGGTGGGAAAAATAGCCCTTTGGGTAGCACTGGTGGGAAACACGGCCTATTGACACACCTTCGGTTGGGAAAGCAGCACATTGTCACAGTCATTTGGCTCCTTCGAGCGGCAAAACAACCCGTTGGCAAGATCATTAGGCACCTTTGGTTTGAAAAATAGCCCATTGGCACACCTTCAGTGGACAACATAGTATGTTGGCACCTTGCCAGGCATCATTGGCAGGTAAAATAGTCTATGCCTGATGGGAAAACAACTTGTTGGTAGAGTTCGGTATGCAAAACAACCTATTGGCACACCTTTGGTGCACAAAACAGGCCGTTGGAAAAGTCATTAAGCACCTTCGGTAGGAAAAACAGTCCGTTAGGCAGCATTGGTTGGAAACATAGCCCTTTGGCACATCTTTGGTGGGAAAAATAGCATGTTGACACAGTCATTAGGCACCTTCAGTGGGCAAAACAACACGTTGGCATGGTCTCTAGGCACCTTCAGTGGGAAAAACAGCCGATTGGGGTAATCACCAAGCTCTTTAGGTGGGATAAATAGCCAATTGGCACACATTCGGTGGACAAAATAGCCCGTTAGCATAGCACTAAGTGCCTTCAGTAGGAAAAACAACCCAATGGGTAGCATCGGTATGAAACATGGCCCGTTGGGACACCTTTGGTGGAAAAAGTAGCACGTTAGCACCGTCATTAGGCTACTTCTATCAGTAAAACAACTCGTTGGCACGATCGTTAGGCACCTTTGGTTGAGAAAACAACCCATTGGCACACCCTCGATGGGCAGCACGGCCTGTTGACACCTCGTTAGGCATGATCAGCGGGTAAAACATTTTGTGGGCACCTTCAACCAAAAAAACAACTAGTTACAGACCTTCGATATGCAAAACAGCCCGTTGGAAAAATCACTAAGCATCTTCATTGGAAAAAAATAGCCCGTTAGGCAGCATTGGTTGGAAACATAGCCCTTTGTCACACCTTCGGTGGGAAAAAGCAACTTATTGGCATGGTCATTAGGCACCTTCAGTGAGCAAAACAATAAGTTGGCACAGTCGCTAGGCACCTTTGTTGGGAAAAACAGCGCGTTGGCACTGTTGCTAGGCACCTTCGATGGGCAAAATAGCCCGTTAAGGCAATCATTAGGCACCTTAGGTGGGAACCGTTGGCACAGTCACTAAGCACCTTCAGCGGGAAAAATAGCCCGATGGGCAGCATCGGTGGGAAACATAGCTCGTTGACACACCTTCGGTGGGAATAACACCATGTTGGCATGGTCATTAGGCTCTTTCTGTCGGTAAAACAATAAGTTAGTACGATTGTTAGGCACCTTCGGTTGGGAAAACAACACATTGACACACGTTCGGTAGGCACCACAACCTGATGGCACCTCGTCAGGAACCATCGCCAGGTAAAACAGTCTGTTAGGCACCTTCTATGGGAAAAATAACTCATTGGCACATCTTCTGTATGCAAAACAGCCCATTGGAACACCTTCAATGGACAAAACAGCCCGTTGACATGGTCACTAGGCACCTTCGATGGGAAAAACAACCTGTTGCGCAGCGTCGGTGGGAAATAAAGCCCATTGGCATACCTTTGGTGGGAAAAACAACACACTGGCATGGTCGCTAAGTGCCTTCAATGGAGAAAATACCTCATTGGCAGCTTCGCTAGGCATCTTCGGTAGGAAAAATAGCTTGTTGGCACACCTTCAGTGGGAAAATCAACATGTTAGCACTGTCACAAAACACCTCTGGTAGGTAAAATAACCTATTTGCACATTCGGTAGGCACCGTCGGTGCATAAAATAGCCCTTTGGTATAACTTCTGTGGGCAAAATAATCTGTTGGTACATCTTCGACGGGCAAAACAACTCGTTGGCATGGTCGCTAGGCTCCTATGATGAGCAAAACAACATGTTCACACGATTGCTAGGCACCTACGATGGGCAAAATAGCCCGTTGGGGTAATCATTAGGCACCTTAGGTGGCATGAACAGTCAGTAGCCACCCATTCGGTGGACAAAACAGCCCATTGGCAAAGTCACTAAGCACCTTCGGTGGGGAAAACAGCCCATTGAGTAGCATCGGTGGGAAACATAGTCCATTGGCATACCTTTGGTGGGAAAAATAGCAAATTGGCACGATCGCTAAGTGCCTTCGATGGGAAAAATAGCCCATTGGCAGGTTCCCTACGCACACGGTCGGTAAGAAAAACAGCCTGTTGGCATACCTTTAGTGGGAAAATCAACACATTGACACTATCGCAAAACACCTCTGGTAGGTAAAATAGCCTATTGGCACATTCGGTAGGCACCATCGGTGCGTAAAATATCCTGTTGGCACACCTTCTGTGGCAAAATAACCCGTTCGCACATCTTTGGCGGGCAAAACAGCCCGTTGGCACAGTTGCTAGCCATCTTTGATGGGAAAAATAACCCGTTGGTCAACTTCAGTTAGAAACACAGCTTGTTGGCATGGTCACTAGGCACTTTCAGTGGGCAAAATAGTCCATAGGGAACCTTCGGTGGGAAAAATAGCCCGTTGGCACACCTTCGGTAAGCAAAAGAACTCGTTGGAACCCTTTTATGGGAAAAACAGTAGGTGGACATGTTCGCTAGGTATCTTCAGTGGGAAAGACAGCTTATTGGCACACCTTCAGTGGGAGTTATGACACACTGGCATGGTTGGTAGGCAGCTTCGGTGGGCAAAATTTACCATTGGCACAGTTGCTAGGTACCTTTAGTGCAAAAAACAGCTCGTTGGGCACCTTCAGTGGCAAACACAACCCGTTGGCACGATCGCTAGGGTCCTTTGATAGGCAAAACAGCCCGTTTGAACAGTCATTAAGCACTTTCGGTGGAAAAAACAGCCCGTTGGGTAGCACTGGTGGGAAACATGGCCCGTTGACACTCCTTCGATGCAGAAAGTAGCACGTTGTCATGATCATTAGGCTCCTTCGGTTAGCAAAACAACCTGTTGGCACGATCGTTAGGCAACTTTGGTTAAAAAAATAGCCTATTGGCACATCTTCGGTCGCTAGCATAGCATATTGGCACCTCACCACGTATCATTGGTGGGTAAAACAGTCTATAGGCACCTTCGATGAGAAAACAACTTGTTGGCATACCTTTGTATGCAAAATAGCCTATTGGCACACCTTTGGCGCACAAAATAGGCTATTGGCACAATCATTAAGCACCCTCGTTAGGAAAAACAGCCTGTTGGGTAGCATTGGTAAGAAAAATAGCCCTTCAACATACCTTTGGTGGGAAAAATAGCAAGTTGACGTAGTCATTAGGCACCTTCAGTGGGCAAAACAACATGTTGGCATGATCGCTAGGCACCTTTGGAGGGTAAAACAACACGTTGGCAAGGTTGTTAGGCACCTTCGATGGGCAAAATAGCTTATTGGGGTAATCACTAGGCACCTTAGCTGGGATAAACAGCCAATTGGCACACATTATGTAGACAAAATAGCCCGTTCGCACAGTCACTAAGCACCTTCGGTGGGAAAAACAACCCGTTAGGTAGCATCGGTGTTAAACATGGTCTGTTTGCATACCTTCAGTGGGAAAAGTAGCAAATTGGCACAGTCATTAGGCTACTTTAGTCAGCAAAACAACTCGTTGGCATGATTGTTAGGCACTTCTGGTTGGGTAAACAGTCCATTGGCGTACCCTCGGTAGGCAACAAGGCAGTTGGCACCTAGTCAGGCGTGATTGGCAAGTAAAACATTATGTAGGCACCTTCAATAGGAAAAACAACTCATTGCACACCTTCAATATGCAAAGCAGGCCACTGGCAAAGTCACTAAGCATCTTCGTTGGGAAAAACAACCTATTGGGTAGCATAGGTTAGAAACATAGCCCTTTGTGACACCTTCGGTGGGAAAAATAGCACCATGACACGGTCATTAGGCACCTTCAGTGAGCAAAACAACACATTGGCATGATCACTAGGCACCTTCGATAGGAAAAACAGGACGTTGGCATGCTAGGCACCTTCGATGGGCAAAATAGCCCATTAGGGTTAATAGGCACCTTAGGTGGGATCAATAGCTAGTTGGCGCACATTCAATGGACAAAACAGCCAGTTGGCATGGTTGCTAGGCACCTACAATGGGCAAAATAGCCTGTTGGGGCAATCACTAAGCACCTTAGGTGGGATAAACAGTCAGTTAGCACCCATTCGGTGGACAAAACAGCCCATTGGGTAAGTCACTAAGCACCTTCAGGGGAAAAATAGCCTGTTGAGCAGCATCAATGGGAAACGTAGCCCATTGGCATACCTTTGGTGGGAAAAATAGCACATTGGCACGGTCGTTAAGTGCCTTTCATGGGAAAAAAAGTTCGTCGGTAGGTTCACTAGGCACAAGTTCTGTGGGAAAAACAGCCTGCTGGCGCACCTTTAGTGAGAAAATCAACACGTTGGCACTGTCGCAAAACACCTCTCGTAGGTAAAATAGCCTATTGGCATGTTCTGTAGGCACCGTCGGTGCGTAAAATAGCCCGTTGGCACACCTTATGTGGGTAAAATAGCCTGTTGGCACACCTTTGGTGGGTAAAACAGTCCGTTGGCACAGTCGCTAGCCATCTTCGGTGGTGAAAAATAACCCGTTGGTCAACTTTATGGTTGCTAGGCACTTTCAGTGGGCAAAATAGTCCCTAGGGCACCTTTGATGGGAAAAATAGCCCGCTGGCACAACATCAGTAGGCAAAACAACTCGTTAGAACACTTTTGTGGGCAAAATAGTACGTGAACACATTTGCTAGGTATCTTCAGTAGGAAAGACAGCTCATTGTCACAGCTTCGGTAGGAAATACGACACATTGGCATGGTTGGTAGGCACCTTCGGTGGCAAAATTGACAATTGGCGTAGTGGTGAGGTACCTTTGGTGCGAAAAACAGCCCGTTGGGCACCTTCGGTGACAAAAACAACCCGTCAACACATCTTTGGTGGGCAAAACAACCTGTTGGCACGGAAGCTAGGCTCATTCGATGGGCAAAACAGCCCGTTGGAATAGTCACTAAACACTTTCGGTGGGAAAAACAGTCCGTTGGGTAGCACTGGTAGGAAACATGGCCGTTGACACACCTTCGGTGCGGAAAGCAGCACGTTGTCATGGTCGTTAGCCTCCTTCGGTCGAAAAAACAACCTGTTGGCATGATAGTTAGGCACCTATGGTTCGAAAAGTAGCCCATTGGCACACCTTCAGTGGCCAACATAGGCCATTGGCACCTCGCTAGGCATCATTGGCGGGTAAAACAGTCTATGGGCACCTTCGTTGGGAAAACAACTCATTGGCACACCTTTGGCGCACAAAACAGATTGTTGGCACAGTCACTAAGCACCTTCGGTAGGAAAAACAGCACGTTGGGTAGCATCGGTAGGAAACATAGCCCTTTGGCAGGAAAAATAGCACGTTGGCACAGTCATTAGGCACCTTCAGTGGGCAAAACAACACGTTGGCATGATCGCTAGGCACCTTCGGTGGGTAAAACAACACATTGGCATGGTTGCTAGGCACCTTCGATGGGTAAAACAGGTGGTTGAGGTAATCACTAGGCATCTTAGGTGGGATAAACAGCCAATTGGCACACATTTGGTGGACAAAAGTGCCCGTTTGCACAGTCACTAATTACCTTCGGTGGGAAAAACAACCCGTTGGGTAGCATCGGTGTGAAACATAGCCCATTGGCACACCTTCGGTGGGAAAAGTAGCACGTTGGCACGGTCTTTAGGCTACTTCGGTCAGAAAAACAACTCGTTGGAACGATCATTAGGCACTTTTGATTGGGAAAACAGCCCATTGGCGCACCCTTAATGGGCAACACGGCCTGTTGGCACTTTGTCAGGTATGATCGACAAACACAACCTGTTGGCATATCTTCGGTGGGCAAAACAACCTGTTGGCACGGTCGCTAGGCTCCTTTGATGAGCAAAACAGCACATTGGCATGGTTGCTCGACACCTAGGATGAGCAAGATAGCCTATTGGGGCAATCACTAGACACCTTAGGTGGGATAAACAGTCAGTTGGCACCCATTTGGTGGACAAAACAACCCATTGGTAAAGTCACTAAGCACTTTCGGTAGGAAAAATAGTCTGTTGGGCAGCAACGGTAGCAAACATGGCCCATTAAAACACCTTCGGTGCGAAAAGTAGCTCGTTTTTGCAATCGTTAGGCTCCTTCAATCGACAAAACCACCCGTCGGCATGATCATTAGGCACCTTTGGTTAGGAAAATAGCCCATTGGGACACCTTCTTTTCGTAACACAGCCTGTTGGCACCTCGCCAGGCATCATTGGCAGGTAAAATAGTTTGTGGGCACCTTTGATGGGAAAAACAACTCATTGACACACCTTTGGTGCACAAAATGGGCCGTTGGCACAATCACTAAGCACCTTCGGTGAAAAAAACAAATCTTTGGGTAGCATCAGTTGGAAACATAGCCCTTTGGCACACCTTTGGTGGGAAAAATAGCACGTTGACACAATCATTAGGCACCTTCATTGGGCAAAACAACATGTTGACAAGGTCGCTAGGCACCTTCGTTGGGCAAAACAACACGTTGGTATCATTGCTGGGCACCTTCGATGGGCAAAACAACCCATTGGGGGAATCACTAGGCACCTTATGTGGGATAAACAGCCAGTTGGCACACATTCGGTGGACAAAATAACGTGTTGGCACAGTCACTAAGCACCCTTGGTGGGAAAAACAGCCCATTGGGCAGCATCGGTAGGAAACATAGCCTGTTGGCACACCTGTGGTAGGAAAAGCAGAATGTTGGTACGGTCATTAGGCTCTTTCGATCGACAAAACAACTCATTGGCACGTTCGTTAGGCACCTTTGGTTGGGAATACAACCCATTGGCACACCTTCACTGGGCAACACAGTCTGTTGGCACCTTGTTAGGCATCATCGGCGGGTAAAACAGTCTATGGGCACTTTGGAAAAACAACTCGTTGGCACACCATTGGTATGCAAAGCAACCCATTGGCACACCTTTGGTGGACAAAACAGGCCGTTGGCACAGTCATTAAGCACCTTCTGTGGGAAAATAGCCCGTTGGGCAGCATCTGCTGGAAACATAGCCTTTTGGCACACCTTCAGTAGGAAAAACAACACGTTGACACGGTCATTAGGCACCTTCAGTGGATAAAACAACACATTGGCATGATCGCTAGGTACCTTTGATGGGAAAAATAGGACGTTGGCATGGTTGCTAGGCACCTTCGATGGGAAAAATAGCCCATTGGGCCAATCACTTGGCACCTTAGGTGGGATCAATAGCTAGTTGGCGCACATTCGGTAAATAAAACAGCCAGTTGGCACAATCACAAAGCACCTTTGGTGGGAAAAATAACCCGTTGGGTAGCATCGATGGGAAACATAGCCCGTTCACACACCTTCAGTGGGAAAAATAGCCTGTTAACACGTCCATTATGCTCCGTCGGTCGGTAAAACAACCCATTGACACGATCGTTAGGTACCTTCAGTTAGGAAAACAACCCATTGGCACACGTTCGATGGGCAACATAGCCTATTGGCACCTTCCCAGGCTTCATCGACAGGTAAAATAGTCTATTGGGCATCGTCGATGAGAAAAATAGCTCATTGGCACACTTTCGATGTGCAAAACAGCCCCTTGGACCTTCACTAAGCACCTTCGATGGGAAAAATAGCCCGTTGAGTAGCATCGGTGAGAAACATAGCCCGTTGGCACACCTTTGGTTAGATAAATAACTCGTTGGCATGGTCATTACGTGCCTTCGATGGGAAAAATAGCTCGTCGGCACATTCACTAGGCATCTTTGGTGGGAAAAACAGTCCATTGGCACACCTTTGGTGGGAAAACAACACATTGACACAGATGTTAGGCATCTTCGGTGAGCAAAATAGCTCGTTAGCACGATTGTCAGGCACCTTCGGATGGAAAAATAGCCCATTGGGCACCTTCAGAGGGAAACACAACCAGTTGTCACACCTTTGGTGGGAAAAGCAACATGTTGGCACTGTTGCAAGGTACCTTTGGTGAACAAAACAACCCATTGACACGTTCGGTGGTCAAAACAGCCTGTTGGCACACCCCTGATGGACAAAACAGCCTGTTGGCACTGTTGCTAGGCACCTTTGATGGGAAAAACAACCAGTTGAGCACCTTCAATCAGAAAAACAGCCCGTTGGTGCTATCACTAGGCATCTACTATGGGCAAAACAGTCCATAGGGCATCTTCGATGGGAAAAACTGCCTGTTGACACACCTTACACAGGTAAAATAGCCCGTTGGAATACATTTAATGGGCAAAATAATACGTGGGCATGTTTGCTAGGTATCTTCCGTGGGAAAAGTAGCTCATTGGCACACCTTCGATAGGAAAAGCAACACATTGGCACGGTTGGTAGGCACCTTTGTTAAGAAAAATAGACCATTGGCACAACCGTCAGGCACTTTTGATGGGCACCTTCAGTCGCAAACACAACCCGTATCTTCATTTGGTAAAACAAGCCGTTGGCATGGTCTCTAGGCTCGTTCGATGGGCAAAACAAACCAGTAGCACAGTCGCTAGGGACCTTTGCCTTGAAAAATAGCCTGTTGGCACACTTTTAGTGGGAAAAATAGCACGTTGGTACTGTTGATAGGGACCTTCGATGGCCAAAATAGCCCATTGGCATAACCACTAGGCACCTTAGATGGGATTCACAACCAGTTAGAACACGTTTGATAGGCAAAACAACCCATTGGCATGATTGTTAGGCACCTTCAATGGGAAAAATAGCTCGTTGGGCACCTTCGGTGGGAAACACAGCCCATCGGGACAACTTTGGTGGGCAAAAAAACCTGTTGGCATCATCAATAGGCACCTTTTGTGGGAAAAACAGTATGTTGGGCACTTTCGTTGGGAAAAACAGCCCATTGTCACACCTTTGGTAGGTAAAACAGCACGTTGCCACACCTTCGGTGGGTAAAACAACCAGTTGCTATGGTCATTAGGCTCCTTCGGTCAATAAAACAACTTGTTGGCATGTTTGTTAGGCACTTACGGTTGGAAAAATAGCCTATTAGCACACTTTGGTGGGCATCATAGCCTGTTGGCACCTCGCCAGGCATCTTCGACGGGTAAAAAAGCCAGTTGGGCACATTCGATGGGAAAAGCAACTCTTTGGCGCAACTTTAGTGGAGAAAACAACCCATTGGCATAGTTAGTAAGCACCTTCGGGGGGAAAAACAACCCGTTGGGCAGCATTGGTGGGAAACATAGCCTGTTGGCACACCTTTAATGGGAAAAACAACACGTTGACACAATCATTAGGCACCTTCAGTGGGCACAACAACACATTGACATTTTCGCTAGGCACCTTCGGTAGGAAAAACAACACATTGGAATGGTTACTAGGCACCTTCAGTAGGTAACATAACCCATTGGGGCAATCACTAGGAACCTTAGGTGGTATAAACAGCCAGTTAGCACACATTCGGTGGGCAAAATAGCTCATTGGCACAGTCGCTAGGTACCTTTGATGGGAAAAACAACCCGTTGGGCACCTTTAGAGGCAAACACAACCCATTGGCATAGCTTTGGTGGGCAAGACAGCACGTTGGCACAGTCTTTAGGCACCATCGGTGGGCAAAATAGCCCATTGGCAAAGTTGCTATGCACCTTTGGTGGAAATAACAGTCAGTTGGGAACCTTCGGTGGAAACAACATATCGTTGGTACACCTTCAGTAGACAAAATAGCTCGTTGGCACACCTTCGGTGGAAAAAACAGCCCATTGGCGGCGTCATTAGGCTCCTTCGGTTAGCAAATCAACCCGTTGGCATGATCGTTAGGGACCTTCGATTAGGAAAATAGCCCATTGGCATACCTTCGGTGGGCAACACAGCCTATTGGCAGCTCGCCAGGCATCATTGATGGGTAAAACAACCTATTGGGCACCTTTGGTGGAAAAAACAACTCATTGACACACCTTTAGTATGCAAAAATAGCCTGTTGGCATACCTTCGACGGATAAAACAGCCTGTTGGCATGGTCACTAAGCACCTTCGATGGGAAAAATAGCTCGTTGGGCAGCATCGGTGTGAAACATAGCCCGTTGGCACACCTTTGGTGGGAAAACAACACATTGGAATGATCATTAGGTACCTTCAGTGGGCAAAACAACACGTTGGCACGGATGCTAGGCACCTTCGATGGGAGAAACAACACTTTGGCACGGTCGCTAGGCACCTTCGATGGGAAAAATTGCCCTTTGGAGCAATCACTAGGCACCTTAGGTGGGATAAACAGCCAGTTGGTGCACATTTGGTGGACAAAACAACCCTTTGGCACAGTCACTAAGCACCTTCGATGGGTAAAATAGTCCGTTGGCACACCTTCAGGGGGAAAAACAACCTGTTGACGGGGTCATTAGACTCCGTCGATCTGCAAAACTCCGTTGGCATGATCGTTAGGCACCTTCAGTTGGGAAAATATCCCATTGGCACACCTACATAAGCTGTTGGCACCTCGTCAAGCATCATTAGTGAGT
Organism: Erythroxylum baracoense; assembly: GCA_025629805.1. Classification (NCBI taxonomy): domain Eukaryota; kingdom Viridiplantae; phylum Streptophyta; class Magnoliopsida; order Malpighiales; family Erythroxylaceae; genus Erythroxylum; species Erythroxylum baracoense. The sequence goes on from JAOTAY010016528.1 coordinate 11,650, forward strand.
AAAATAGTCTATTGGGCACCTTCGATGAGAAAAACAACTCGTTAGCACACCTTCTATAAGCAAAATAGCCCGTTGGCACACCTTTAGTGGAAAAAATAACTTATTGACACGGTCATTAGGCACCTTCGTTAGGAAAAACAGTCTGTTGGACAACATCGGTGGGAAACATAGCTCATTGGCACAGCTTCGATGGGAAAAACAACACATTCATATAGTTATTAAGCACCTTCATTGGGCAAAACAACACGTTGGAACGGTCATTAGGCAACTTTGTCGAGAAAAATAACACGTTGGCACAGTTGCTAGGCACCTTCAATGGGAAAAATAGCCCGTTGGGGCAATCACTAGGCAACTTAGGTGGGGCAAACAGCCTGTTGGCACACATTCAGTGGACAAAACAACCCGTGGGTACAGTTGCTAAGCACCTTCGGTGGGAAAAACAACTCGTTGGGCAGCATTGGTGGGAAATATAGCCTGTTGGCATACCTTCGGTGGGAAAAATAGCCTGTTGACACAGTCATTAGGCTCCTTCGATCCGCAAAGCAACCCCGTTAGTAGGATCATTAGGCACCTTTAGTTGGGAAAATGCTCTATTGGCACAACTTTGGTGGGCAACACAGCCTGTTGGCACCTCGCCAGGCTTCATCGGCAGGAAAAACAACTTATTTGCACACCTTCGGTATGCAAAATTGCCCGTTGGCATGGTCACTAGGCACCTTCAGTGGGAAACATGGCCTGTTCGCACACCAATGGGAAAAACAACACGTTGGCACAGTCGCTAAGTGCCTTCGATGGGAAAAATAACCCGTCGGCATGTTCGCTAGCAACCTTCAGTGGGAAAAACAACCCATTGGCACACCTTGGGTTGGAGAAACATGTTGGCACGGTCACAAGGAACCTTTGGTGGGCAAAATAGCCCGTTGGCACATTCGGTGCACAAAATAGCCCGTTGGAACACCTTCTGTGGGCAAAATAGATCGTTGGGAATCTTTAGTGGGAAAAACATTATGTTGGAGACCTTCGGTGGAAAAAACAGCCTGTCTTTACACCTTCAGTAAACAAAATAGCTCGTTGGCACACCTTTAGTGGGCAAAACAACCCATTGGTATAGTCATTAGGCTCCTTAAGTCGGCGTAACAACTTATTGGTGCGTTCGCTAAGGACCTTCGGATAGAAAAACAGCCCATTGGCACACCTTCGGTGGGTAACACAGCCTATTGGAACCTCGCCAGGCGTCTTCGATTGGTAAAACAATCAAGTGGGCACATTAGATGGGAAAAACAATTCTTTGGCACTCCTTCGATAGGTAAAACAGCCCATTGGCATACCTTTGGTGGAGGAAACAGCCTATTGACACAGTCACTGAGCACCTTCGGTAGGAAAAACAGCCTATTGGGTAGCATCAGTGGGAAACATAGCTCATTGGAACACATTCGGCGGGAAAAACAGCACGTTGGCATAGTCATTAGGCACCTTCAGTGGGAAAAGCAACACGTTGACACGGTTGCTAGGCACTTTCGATGGGCAAAATAACATGTTGGGGCAATCACTAGGCACCTTAGGTGGGACAATCAGCAAGTTGGCACATATTTGGTAGGCAAAAAAGCTAGTTGGCACATTTGCTAGGCACCTTTGGTAGGAAAAACAACCTGTTAGATAACTTTGGTAGGAAACACAGCTCATTGGCATAGTTACGATGGGCAAAACAGCACATTGGCATGTCTCTAGGCATCTTTGGAGATAAAAACAATTCATTGGGTACCTTCGATAGGAAAAACAACCCGTGGGTATACCTTCGGTAGGCAAAACAGCCCTTTGGAACGGTCATTAGGCTCCTTCGGTGCAAAACAACTCGTTGGCACGATTGTTAAGCACCTTTGGTTAGGAAAATACCCCATTGGCACACCTTCGTTGGGCAACGTAGCCTGTTGACATCTTGTCAGGCATCATTGGTGAGTGAAACAGTCGATTAGGCACCTTCGATGGGCAAAATAGCCCATTGGCACACCTATAGTGGACAAAATAGCTGGTCGTCTCAGTAACTAGGTACCTTAGGTGGGAAAACAACCTATTGGGCAGCATTGGATGGAAACATAGCTTGTTGACACGATCGCTACGCACCTTCGATAGAAAAAATAGCCCATCGGTATGATCTCAAGGCACCTTCGGTAAGAAAAACAACCCGTTGGCACACCTTCGGTGGGAAAAACAACACATTGGCACGATCGCTAGGCACCTTTGGTGGGCAAAATAGCTCATTGATAAGGTCGCTTGGCACCCTTAAGGGAAAAACAGCCCATTGGCACACCTTTAGTGGGCAACATAGCCTGTTGGCATCTCGCCTAGCATCTTCGATGGGAAAAACTATCTATTGGACACATTCGATGGGAAAACAACTCGTTGGCACACCTTCAACAAGAAAAACAACCTGTTGGGCACCTTCAGTGGGAAATATAGCCCGTTGGCACACCTTCGGTGGAGAAACAACCGGTTGGCACATATTTGGTGGACAAAGCAGCCCATTGGCACAGTCACTAGCCACCTTTGGTGGGAAAAATCTATTGGCATAGTAACTAGGCACCTTCGGTGGGCAAAATAGCCCATTGACACATTCACAAGTCATCTTGTCTTGGCGACCCGGCCGAGCTTTAGCGATGTCGACCGATGGTTCCAAGGATCTTGTCTTGGCAACCTGGTCAATCTGTAAGCGAGGCCGAGCTGTGGTCCCAAGGATCTTGTCTTGGCAACCTGGTCGATCTGTAAGCAAGGCCGAGCTGTGGTCCCAAGGATCTTGTCTTGGCGACCCGGCCGAGCTTTGGCGATGTCGATCGATGGTTCCAAGGATCTTGTCTTGGCAACCTGGTCGATC
>JAOTAY010016557.1:0-14516 GCA_025629805.1 Erythroxylum baracoense
GGCATTAAAATCATCCAGAAATCTTCAGCGTCAGTTCCTATGTTCCAAATACTCCTCAAATATGCTCCATATGCTTCATTTTCATCAAATCCAACTGCCCCTAATCAAAGTAAGAAAAACTAAGTAGAATCTTATAATTAAACACAATAAACTTCAAATAAGCAAAGGATTAAGGACCAAAAACATGTTGAATTTGCTAGCTATCAAGAACTCAACAAAAGAGTCTTAAAATCCATGAAAATAAGTTCTGGAACTAGACATATGATTAATTTCGTGAAGATCCAGCTCCCCAATTGAAACAATCCTATGTCCCATTTGGAATGAGCAATGATTAAGATTATTCTTTAAATGCTAGTTGGTATACATAATTGTCTCTGTGATGAGTTAATATAATTCAGGCAGAAATAGGCAGAAGTTTCTCTCAATTCATATTGTTCCTCACTCTCTCTCTAGCTCTAGCTGAGATGCTAATTAAACGGTGCAAACAAAGCCTCCTCAACAATGTGGCTTCAACTAACTTGATCATTATTGTTGATGTTAAGCAATCCAAAAGTTGTTTTGGAGTGAAATAAAGATTCTAATAGAGTTCAAGTTTGTTCAGTCTACTGTGTTATTTAAGAGTCTTATTTGTACAGAGATAATAGATAAGGATAAAGCAATTTGCCTATAAGAGTGCCAACTATAGAAGATCTCTACTTTATTCATAGTTACTGATTAATTAGTCTTCTTTAACGTTGTGTTATATATACTATGTTGAATGAAAACTAAAATTACAATATTTTGGCAAGATAACAGTTGATTATTTGAAGTGGTGCAAGTAATTAGTAGAGAAAAGTTTAATAAGTGAGTGTAATCTACTGTTGGTGTTATGTGTATGTATGTGATTTGATTTCATTCACCATTTTGCTGTTAGTTTTTTTAAATGTATGTGATTTGATTTCATTCACCAACTATATATGTAATTACTGATTTATGTTGGTCTTTTGTGTTTAAAGGTGCCTTTTTAATAATTTCCTAGCTAAACGATGAACTCACTTGTATACATAAGTTTTCAACTAAAAGAATTTGATTACCTAGTAGATGATAATTAGAAAAAGAAAGATCTTGAAATTAAAAAAAAATACAGAAACTGGAGTAAGAACTGTGTATTATCGAACATATTAAAGTAGAAGTTACTTTTTTATGTAAAATAAAAATAAAGAGAAATTTTGTAACTAAAACTATAAGCTTCTTGTATTGTATGTTAAAAAGGGTATCCTAAACATCAATTTTATACTTATGACTATCCTTTTATATATTTACAATTTACCTTAGTCAATGAGATAAGGTTTATAAATTGTTAAAAAAGGGTTTCCTAAAGAACAATTTTAAGCTTGTGACTGTTGATGATGAGAATTATTTTAAGTAGGAGACTTTTGTCTTAACCATAGTATACTTAATTATTTTTTTACACTTTTTAGGTTAAATCATAATGGAGAATATAGAATCATTAGAAAAATATTTGATGACTATCGCATCATTTACTCGTGGTAAGTCCGATCCAACATAGAATTATTTTCTTCTTCTCAAGCATCTAATAGGAATATCCAATTTAACTGTATGTTTTGTGGTAGAATATTTAAAAGGGGTAGAATTTATAGAATGAAAGAAAATCTTGCTGAGTTAAGGGTAATATTGCTTCTTGCAAAAAAGTATCACTTGAGGTACATGATATGATTGGAACATATTTGCAGCAACAAGTAAAAAAGAACAAGGAAAATAAAGAGGCTCACGATATATCATTTAGAGATGATAAAGCAACACAAGTACTAGATAAAGGAAAAAAGAAAAGCTACGGGTAATATAGATTCTTACTTTTCTTCAAGAACTACTTCTGGTTCTCAACTTAGTCTAAAAAGTGTTTTGGCTGATAAGGATGTTGTTTTACGATGTAAAAGAGCATGGGCTAGATGGTTCTATCATTCATGCATTTCTTTAAATGCTTTAAATTCACCATATTTTTAAGAAGGAATAGATGCTACAACAACAATAAGTCCAGAATTTAAGGTACATTCTTATTATGACCTATATGTGCCTTTGCTTCAAGATTTAAAAAAAGAATGTCAGTTAATTGTGGATACATATAAGTTTAGTTGGGAATCGACAGGATACATTATTATGGTAGATGGGTGGACTGATCAAAGACAATGAACCTTTATTAATTTCTTAGTTTATGTTAATATTGGAACAACTTTATCAAGCTTGTTGATGCTTTTGATATGGTAAAAAGTGTAATGCTTTATCTAAATTATTTTATGAAATTGTGGAGTGGTTTGGACCAAAGAATGTTGTGCATTTTTTATAGATAATGCAGCTAATTATGTATCAGCTGGGTACTTATTATAATCAAAGTATGGACATATTTACCGATCTCTATGTGCTGCTTATTGTATAAATCTTATTTTAAAAGATATTAGTTGTATAGACCATATTTCTAGTGTTGCTTCATACGCATCTAAAATCACAATTTTTGTGTATAATCATATCACATTTTTGTCATGGTTAAGAAAGTAAGAAGATTAAGTTAAGATTGCTTGTCCTGCTGCTACCAAGTTTGTAATTACATTTATTACTTTGAAAAGTGTCTATGAATATAAGAAATTACTTTAAAATTTAGTGACAAGTAAACACTTTTCAAGTCATAAGTTATCAAAGAGTGAAAAAGGAAAATTAGTTTTTGATATTATTCTGGATAATAAATTTTTGGATGCTTGCTTGATCATTATGAAGATTGTGGCTACACTTCTAAGGTTGTTGAGGATTGTTGACTCAGATGAGAAGCAATCTTTGGGGTATATATATGAAGGTATGTACAGAGCTCACAAAACAATTATAGATCTTTTTAAAGGGAAGGATAAATTGTACAAGTCGTACATAGATATTATTGACTGACGATGGGATAAGCATCTTACTCAAAGGATTCACTTAGCAGCTTATTTTCTCAATCCTTATTGCTTATATAGTGAAGATGCATGTACAATTAATATTATGGGCAGTTTATTTGGTGTGATTGAATGCAAAGGTATTTTCTCTATTGAAGAGCAATCACAAGCGACAAATGAAAATAAATTGTACAGTGAAGGTTTAGAGAGTTTTGCTAGAGTATCAGCAAAGAGAGAACTTATGATGAAAAAAATGCAGCCAGGTAAGTTTTGTACTTTTAATTCATTTTTTACTTATTAGTAATATATATTTTTATTTATTATAACTATTAATTTAAAATATAGATAAGTGTGGAGATTATTTGGTGATGGTGCTCCAATATTGAAAAAACTTGCTATTAGATTACTTAGTCAAACAGCTTCTGCATCAGATTGTGAACGTAATTAGCACATTTTTTAATGTATTCAAATAAAGAAATGAAATTGTTTGGAACATTAAAGACTTCATGACCTTGCTTATGTTACTTATAATCTGAGAATGAAGAATAGGTATTTTGTATTTTTTTCATTAATTTTATTTTTATTATTGACTTTATAATTTCTCTATTACGTATTCAGAGCACTTAGTAAGAAGAGAGCGTATGATCCAGTTGATATTGATTTTATTGAACATACTAGTTTTTGGATCGAAGAAGAAGAACCATTGTCTGATCTTTATTATAATAAACTTTAAAAGGCGATTTATTAAGAAAATGCATTTGTCACAACAAATAAATTAAGAACATCTACTGATGGTCAGTTTATATCTTATTTTGATCATATTTAAGTTAAAAGTATAATGTATTAAAAGTTTACAATCGAGAATAATTTCATACATTACTAATTTGTAATTTATTTAAATATAGTAGAAGAAGTTGAAGCAAATACTTTAGATGAAAGCATAGTTTACGAGTCTTTAAATAACATTGGAGAATTTAGAGCTTTTGACAATGATGAGACACAACCTCCTTTAGAAATACAATTTTGATTTTTATTGTTATTTTAAGTTTTATATTAGACTCATGTTTATTCATTATCTAATAATAGACATTGGTGTATGTTTTATTTTAATAAAATATTTTATTTTTACTTATTCTTATAAAGTTTACTTCTTATTTATTATGTACTAGTTTTATAGCAGTTGAACCTTTAAACCTTAAACCTTTCCTTTGATCGGTTCGATGTTCGGTCTAATTTTTAAAACATTGAAAAGTAATATTAATAAAAACAGAGAGAAAGTTGTTGAATCAAATTTATATCATTATGATTCTTGCAGATAGGGTTGATGCAAAATTAAAAATTATATAACACAATATATTGAGGGACTATTCTATAATTTTAAAAAAATTAAGGACTATTTTATAATTTTAAAAAATTACCAAAAACAAAACTTGGTATTGATCGATACTAGTATAGTATCGTATCGAAACTAAATTCAGTATTGGTGTCAGTACGATATTCATAACATTGCTTACAAATAGAAGTTGATTTTAAAGGAAAGCATAACTTTAAACTAAATAAATGCAAAATATATTAATTAAAAATGGTTTTAAACTAAAGAATTTAGAAAAACATAATGAACCTAAATCAAATAGGCCTAATGATTTAAAAAAGAAGTAAATTTGGCCTTCTATGTTAAAGAAAGAATTGAAAGTTCCCTAAATGGAAAAGAAATATAGAGTGAAAATTTTGCATAAAAGGGGTTTTAAAGATCTTAATAAGATTCAGCATAAAAGGATGACAGACATAAAAACAATAACATTTAATGGAATTGTAGGTCAAAGTTTCAAACAAATTAATAAAAGAAAAGGAGAGTAATTTTTAGTAGATTTGCAAATCCCTATTTTAATTAATCCTTTTTGAAACAAAATTGGAACTCTTAATTAGGTTTAAGTTTATTAGTTATATTTTTTTACTAATCATTTATTATATTTATTATAAAAGTTAGGTTCTCTCTCTCCACTCATATACTCAATGAGTCAAATAAATCCATAAAGGTATTCTTTAACAAAAATATACATAAAAGTAATTATTTTAAACAATTTTAGGGTTTAAAGATTTGGATTAAACTTTTAGGAACCTAAGTCAAAACCTTAGTTTATTTTAATAAAAATCTTAGAATTAAGTTAAAATTCTTGAGATTTTAAGGTTTAGGCATAGTCTTTTCAATAGATTTTCTTTCAAAAGAGTGAACTTTAACAAATTTATGTTCAAAATGAAAATATTTAATACATGTTATATATTATTATGTATTTATTTAAAAAATGAGGGCTTCCATCATTCTTTGGTATTCTCTAGTTGGTTTATGCGAGCTTCCATCATTCTCCAGTATTCTCCAATCGGTCCATGCGAGCTTCCATCGTCCTTTGACATTCTTTAGTTGCTCCATAATTAGTTTCATCGTTCTCCAATCACACAATTCTTGGTTCATTCTCAGTCATTCTCCAATCACTCCAATGGCATAAGAGTTCTCCATTCCAAGTATAATGCTTTATTCCTAAATATATGGTCTATAGTGTTTATGGGCAATCAATAAATAATTATTTATATGTATTTTGTTAAATTTGTTGTATGTATAGCCAAAGACAATGGATTTGTGGTGGTCCCTAGGAGACAGTGGAATTGTCATGGTCTCCCTTATGGCCTCTCTTGCTTTTGATTAGTTTATTAAAGGTAAGTTGTCCTACAAGTGGAAAGTTTTTGTGATAATGAGGGCCATGTATTAGGTTGACAAGTTATGAACATCAGGCATAATGATAGTACAATATAGTGCCTTTACATGAACTGAATTAACTTAATTACACTTTATAGGAACTTGGATGAAAGGAAAAAAATTCATAATTAGCTTTGGATTTTGTATGTTGTGCTTGTTTCTCCGATAACTAAACAACCAAGACAAGTTAAGACACCTAAATATATCAACCTAAGCTTGAGAATTTGGCACAAATTATATATACCTTGTGATGAAGTGTCTTTAAGTATCATATTTATTAGTAAAAATAAAGTTTTTATAAATATTATATCTTTTACAATTTTCAACAACCAAATAAGTATTTGAGTGTTAGATTTTATGTTTGTAAAAATGTAGTACTTCGACAACTTGATAAAGAATACTTCAACACCTTGACAAGGAAAAATATAATGTTTTATTTTTTGAAATAAATGTAGCTAATTACATTAATGAGAAGACTTGATGTTTTCTTATGATTTCTTTTTAGTTGCATAATTATATTTTTTGTAAATTTTGATATTGACATATGTTATTGAATGAAAAATATAATGTTTTATTTTTTGAAATAAATGTAGCTAATTACATTAATGAGAAGACTTGATGTTTTTCTTATGATTTCTTTTTAGTTGCATAATTATATTTTTTTGCAAATTTTGATATTGACATATGTTATTGAATATTTTCTTATTCCTTTATTTCCAAATAGAATAAACTCCATACGTCAAAGCAACCTTGAAGAGGATATGATCAATGCAATTACATTGATGAGAATTACATAATTATGAATATTTTCCTATTTTATTTATAAAATGGCAGTAAATGGAAGAGCTAGTATGAGAATATATCATGGTGGACATTTTACTCAGGAGGGTTACAGTGAAGTATATTAGTAAGCCTCATGAAATTTTTAACAAGATGGACTTCGACTATGTTAGTTTGAGAGAGGCATATGAAATGGGTGTTATTTTAGGATATATAAATATTGTTAATTTATGGTATTTGATTCCTAATAAGAGGTAGGAAGAAGGTTTGAGGAGGTTAAAATCCAATCAGAGTGTAATTGACTTGATTAAGTCATTCGAGGTACATGGTATGTTGAAATTTATCTAGAGCATGTAGATGAACTAACACCATGCTTGCCTATGTTAATATGGAATGATAACTAGCATAAAAATGAGGGTGATATTAAAGTGGATATGGGTTGTGATTCTGGTGTAGAAGGTAATGATAGAGGAGGTATTAATGTTCAAGTAAGTGATGATGGTGATTCTAATATGAGTGCTAAAGATGAAGTTAATTTGGGTGGTAAAGAGTTAAGTGGTGAGGAATTAGGTAGACTTGATTTGGGTGGTGAGGAATTGGATGGAGTTGATATAGGTGGTAAGGATTTGAGTGGATTTGATATGGGTGATAAGGATTTGGGTGTTGAAAAGTTGGGTAGTGGTGAGTATTTGGGTGTTGAAGAAGGTCATGATAGAGGTGAATCTGACTCGAATTTCAATATTAGTGTTGATGCTGATCATGAAACAATGTATATTAACTCTTCTGATCCTAGGAGTTGCTTAGCCAGTGATGAATATCCCAATAGAGAAGATTTAGATGCTGCTTTAAGGAAACCTAGTCAAAGTAATAGATATGTTCCTAAAGTGGTTGCAAGTGAATATATGTTTAGGATGATTTTTGATAATGCTAAACACTCAAAGGAAGTGGTTTCTGGTTAGGCAATAGTAATAAGATATAACTTGATTCTTAAGATGATTGAAGCAAAAAGGATAAGATATGGTTACACCGATGGCTATCCATTTGAGCTATATGCTTTATTTGACAAAAAGATAAATGCTTAAAGTTGAAAACTTATAATCTAAAGCACACATGTAATCCAACAAATAAGCTATGGCTAGTCATATCCAAATTACCATGAGATACTTCAAGGATAAGATCCTAGACAGTCCAAGCATTAAAATCAAGAAAATGGTTGAAAATGTTGATAGAAACTAAATTTGTCTATAAATACCAGCATGTGCAAGCATACAAGGAAGAAGGTATTTAAAGCAAAAGCGAAAAAAAACATAAATTTAAACTCTTTACTTTACAAAGGAGTATTCATCATCACCATTTATAACATTTGGAGGGAGAGAAATCAAAGAAGACTCACAGATGCTAAATAAGAGAAATACTAGCTAGCTAGCAGAATATCAAACCATTTTCAAGCATGTCTGGTGGCACACCATGCGTAGCAAAAATTTTCGATGGAGATGAAATGTCGTTGGAACCTATAATTGTCTTTCCTCTTTCAGTTGATTGATGCACTACCTTCTTTTAGTTCATTTTGTTTTATTGTACATATAAGGTTGGTGTTATGCCTTGAACTCATTATTATGTAGTTTTTAGTTCCATCTATAGTAAATATCACATTTATTTTTTTTAAAATAACATAACGAATATGCGAAACCTTATGGTTATATTTTTTAATTAAAAGAAATAAATCTAGGTTATACAGTAGACCTTCAAATTAGAAGGGATGAAGGTAAATTTATATTCAAGAGAATGCATGTATGTTTTGATGCAATGATGAAGGGGTGAAGAAGTTACGACCAGTTATTAGTATGGATGGATGCTTTCCAAAAACAACGTACCAAGGACAGCTTCTAAGTGCCCTAGGAGTTAATGGAAACTGAGGCATATATCCTATTGCGTGGGCAGTAGCTAAGGTGGAGAATACTAAGACATGGACATGGTTCATAGAGCATTTAGCCAATGACTTAAAGCTTAGAGATGGTGAAGGAATTACTATGATTTTTGTTATGCAAAAGGTAATTCATTCAATTAAAAGTTATTTTATCCCTCTATTTCTTTGAATACTTTTAACTGCTTATTTTTAATTTTCAGGGACTCACATGAGCTAGGAATGATGTATTGCCTTCTAAAATGCATAGGATGTATGCAATAGTAGGAAAATAAAGAGGAAAAGATCTGAGGAAAGTATTTTAAAACTGTTATTGGGCAACCTTTCCTTAAGAATTTGATGACAGGTTGATCAAATTAAACCAACTTATGGTAGGATGTGTACATGACTTACTTGAATATCTGAAGGAAATATAGGGTAGGGCTTTTCAAAGCATTAAGTCTAAATGTCAATTGTGGATATCAACATGAGCGAGACATTTAACTCTTAGATTTTGATGGCTAGAGATCGCTCTCTCATTAGCATGTTGGAGACTATTAAAACCTTGTTAATGAAAAGGAAATCAGACTTCAAGGAGCAAGATAAGATGAAAGGGGAATATAACACATGAGGTTATCAAAAAATTAAACAAGAATAAGAAGGATGCAATAAGATGGGCAGTTATTTGGAATGGGGATAAGAAGCATAAAGTGACTAATAAAAATGACAAACATGTTGTCTAATTGAGGATGGAGCAGACTTATAGTTGTAGGGCATTGGAACTATATAGGTATCTTTGCAATCATGCAATTAGTCCCATTTTTCATGCCAAATAACAATCAGAGGCATATGTGGATGATTGTTATAAAGGAGTTCATGGAATTTTATGAGAACATCTTACAGCTAATTAGAGGGCAAAAATTCTAGCCACCAAGCACTTATGAGGAGATACTTCCATCTGTGTAAAGAGTTATGGTTGGTAGGCCTAAAAAGAATAGGTGAATAAAGATGAACAAAAGAAAGTGAAGCATCCTTACAAGCTACCACAAAAGGGGCAATTCTAAATGTATGGCAAAAGTAGCCATAATAAAAGAAGTTGTAAACCTGTTATGTTTCTTTCAAGTGAAAATGGAGCTGATAGAGTTGAAGTTTGTTATTTAACTGAAATTTGTAATTTATATTTATCTTCTTAACTACTAATTGATATGTTAACATTGGACAATCATCTGGGCATATTTAAGATCTAACAATAACAACAATTAGACAAACTTTTGAAGTTAGTGGACCTAAGGTTGGTGACTATAGTTTTCTTCTTGCTTCTTATATTAATTTTTTATGATTTAATTAATGTTTTAACCTTGTTTGTAATAATCATCCATAACTCCACCTCAACCATTAAGGAGAAAGAGAACATTTAGGTCAGTTGATCCTAACACATTTTAGCTATCATTTCAAATAAGGGAGTTGAGGTGGAAGGGATCCCTAAGTATTACATCAAGGAAATTACAAGAGCAATTTTCCAAAAGAACATTAGTAATTCAAACTAACTAGCTTCTAACATTCAAATTGGAAGTCAGCAAAGTGTTAATTACAAATAGTTAGACTTAAGTTGTGGAGAATTATGTCTGCTAATTCTATTTTGTAAAGACTTATGGAAGGATCCATTTTCCATTTTGTATATTTTTTTATATATGTATCCTGATTGGATTTATTATGTTTATTTTGTGTAAATTCTGGTAGGAATCCACTTTTTAGTATCTTAAGAACATTTTGGTTAGACCCATTTGATTACAATATTATATTATATGAATATCAACTTTCAGGTTTTATAATGTCAAAGTTATAGGGTTATAAGTTTATGAATTTCAAATTTGTAGGGTTACTACTTATGCTTGTCGAATAGTTCATACGCTTCTTAAATGTACTTACATATGAATGGATTAACTAAAAAATATTAACTAATATTTAAACATATTGTCATGTACAAAACAAGTACTACTCACATAACCACATTCACAGAAAACATTTTTAGCACCATAATTTGAATACTGAGATATAACAACAAAACAAATTGCCATGGAAGCAACAATAATATATTTCAATAATATCTTATTTAAATTCTTGATATTATTTATAGTAAGCTTCAATTTATACTCTATTTGTTTTTGTTTTAATCTAACCTAATTTGTTCCTTCTGTTCCTCCTTATTTGGTCTTCTAACAACTTCTTTGCACATTTCATCTTCAATTAGACCTTTATAACTTATAGCTAATTGGTGCTATAATCTAGCATTATCACTCAGTAATCTTTGAATAACTTCAACAACCCTATTTAGCATCATGCCAATAAAAGAACTTACAACTCTGAACTTTGTAAGCACTGCTAAAATAAACTTACATTAACACATTTATTGAATATCATAACAAAAAAATTTCACTAACCTAATATTTTAGGCACATATAAAACCTACGACTAAGATTTTTTACTCTATGAAGTCCTTAAACAAGTATTGAATCCACATAAGCATTGAATGCTAGTTAAACCATTGTTAGTTAGAGATCTAAAAAATTACATCTCTATTCCTAAGTGCTCTATTACTCTAGTATATGACATAACATAACTAAGCAATAATAACAAATATAACCATTAAAAAGCAACAATATAATCAAGGTATGACATATTATAGTGAGAAACAAATGCTTAAAATAATGTCCAAAAATATCAAAACTTGAAGATGATAGTCCACGGATTAAAAAAAAAGGTAAGACATATCACAGTGAGACCATTGCTATCTTGTAATAACATGTTGACTTTTTTTTTTCGTCATCCCGATATAAACTCCAACCAAATTACATACACAATAGAATTTCATTTAAAAGTATCATCTTCTTGCTATTACTCATAATAACATGGTGACTAAAACTTAAGTAATAATAAAGACACTAATTATCAACTAAACTTAGAAATGCATTATTCTACTTATCATCCCTTCAAAAGCCTAGCACAAAAAAGTGTTCCTGGAATAAAATTTTCAAAATCCTATCAAACAAAGATTTTCTTCACACTCCAAACACATCACCTATGGCTTAAAAATACACACACAAACCTCTGTGTGTGTGTGTGTGTGTGTGTATTTGTGTCTGTCTATGTCTGTAATACATGTGTTTAAATGTATGTATGTGCGTTTTTATGACAAAGTAGAATGCTTTAACAAGCTATTATAACAATAGTATTTATTATTATGAAATAACTACACCAACAGGAACTAACATAAAACAAAAACATGATAATTAACAACAAAACGATTAGCAACACTAGTAGAAATAGGAAAATTAACAGCACTAGTAGAAAAAGGAAACAAGCAATAAGAAATAGGAAAATTACCAAAACTTAAATATCAAGAAAGAAGAATCAGGAAACAACGAAACCAACCTCCACTACATTGACTGTAGAGCAATCAACCTCTGCTACATAGACGTAAAATGATGGGGAACCCACAGCAAGAAAGAAGAGGGGAACTCCTCGAGTAACAAAGGAAAATGATTTCAGATTAAGGATTTTAGGAGGAATTAAACCCTTTTCTTTTTTTGATAAAATGTGAATCAAAATGTTTTATTTATCAATTTTAAGATATAACTAATCTTATATGGCATGTACAAATGGACAATTTTAATAGAGACGTAATGGAAAATTGACAGAGATAGCAATTTTGGAGAAAATTGCTCCATTTCTGAAACGTTAAGGGTTATATTGATACCAAAGATGACAGTAAAGGCCATCTTAGACATTTTGTCAAACATTAGGGGACAAATTGGGCCTTTCACCAATATTTTCCTATTGTTTAATGGACATATCAAACATAATTTTTGAAAATTTTTTATAACATAAACCCTAATAATTTATAGAAGTTCAAGCTTTAGGATATCATTTTTCGAGATTGGAACTTATATATCTATCATGTTAAATTTTAAATTATTAATAAATAAAATTCAATAGCAATTTAAAGTTAAAACAATAAATTAAGCCAGAATGTAACAATAAACATAACATGTTTGAATGATCTTGAACCAATTAAAACAATAAATGGTTAAAAATGAAAAAATAATAAAAACACAAAATAAAAGTTAAAAATGCCATTGGAAAAATGCTAACCTTTAATAGTTCTTCTTTGTAGCTCTTTTAATTGATATGAGCAATGGTTAAAATTTTAGTCTTAGGAGAGATGAAAGAAAGAAAGAAAATTTTATTTAAGAGGAGAGATTTTAAGCAATTATATAGAACACGATAAATTTCTAATTATAAGCCCAAACGTTAATATATTTTTAAATTTTTAAAAAACTTCTTAAATTAAAAAATATGTTTAGGAAACTAAATTATTTTATGATAAAATTAAATTAATTAAATACAACTTAATTACATCAAAACTTAAATAAAATTCTTGTTGAATCAAAATAGGTGCCAGTCGATCTTTTGATGATAATAAAACATAAGTACTACTAATGAATTTACTATTTTGATGAGAAGGAATATAAGAACAAGATATAGTCATAAAGATGGTTTATGAAGTTGATAAAAGAAAAGATGAAGTTTGTAACCTTTCAAGTTAAGATCAAGTCAAAAACAAAACAAGATCAAGGTATATCAAGGTCATTTTGTATTATATATAATTTATTATAAGCCCACCTTATTAGTTTGGTAATCTTAAAGGTCATTATGTATAAACATTTCAGGTCACTTTATTACATGAATCTTTTCATTCATCAAAAGGCATTATAGCTTTCGGTTTTAATAGAAAAGCCTTTTGATCTTTTATCCACTCATTTAGAAATATTTTATGAAGTTTTTAAATCATAATTACATAAAACAAAATGATTTTGACCATTTGAAGTTATTAAAATCATGTTTGTGAGGGGATTGACCTATATGGGTTGGTGATAGACCAATATAGGTAAATTGTATAGTATCAAGGCTTCTAAGAGTGTAGACATTATGGATGATCATAACTTAGATGCATTAAAATATGATAATGAAGTATTGAAGAAGGAATTTAATGCCCTTAATGACTTATTGGCCAAATTTACAAAGGGAAGTGAGAAACTCGAATCTCAAAAGAATTCCAATAATAAGCATGGAATTGAATATACCTATAGGAGTGTTTCTTAAACTAAAACAACTTTTGTCAAAGGAAAATACTTACATAGTGAATAACCATTGCCTAGAATGACAAATAAGCATAGAACATCCACATCTAAGCATATACATGTATGTGTCACATCTACTAGGGCTCACTCTAAAAACAAACCTTATGCTTTCATGTATGACTCACAATATAGGACTAGAACTCATCACTTATAGGCACAATGTCTATACAAAAATACATTATAGCATGTAACCTCACTCATGCCCTATTAGGCCTTATACTAAGCATCATATCATGACATGTGTTTACACTCCTTATAAGAATCAAACATAATGAAAGAAATCTGCCTCGTGCATTCAATTATGATAGTTCTCTTCATTACCCAAAAGGAACATTCAATTAATTTATCCAAAGGAGAACTTCCCATCATTTATATACATATAAAAGAATAAGGAATACATTTATACATCAAAATAATAAGGTTCATCAGTATACCACCAATCTGTATTACATATATAACATTATATGTTACTCTTGTGATAAACATAGGAATATTGACAAATTTTGTTTCACAAAACAAATGTTAATAAGTTAACCATTACGGAATTAGGTTGAAAAGGAAAAGGAGACTAATAACCTAGGACCCAAGCTTATTTAGGTACCTAAAACATAATAATTGGTATGTGTTATATATTTATAAGAAAAATGAGGAACACAGATGATGGATGCTCAAGGCATATGACAAATGATGCATCCTAATTTTTAACTTTTAAGGACAAAGATAGAGGATTCATCACATCTGAGGATAATGTCAAGGTAAGATAATTGGCATTGGTAAAGTTAGTAAGGAAGATCACATTATTACAAATAATGTACTTTTAGTTGATGGATTAAAGTATAACATGTTCAGTGTGATCTAATTATGTGACAAAGGCTATAAAATAAGCTTTGAGGGAAGATTATACATTATATCTAGAATAGTTTACTGTCCTATTGCATTTTACGTACAAGATATATATA
>JAOTAY010016586.1:0-14515 GCA_025629805.1 Erythroxylum baracoense
ATCCTTTATTGCCTACTCAATTACCTCTGAATATCTTAAGTTGTACCCAATCACCACCCTATGAGTAACCTTTGAAAGGCACTGATAAATGGAGTCAAAACATAGGATCAGTATCTGAGATATTCTTGAGCATTTCAAGTCAAAGGATACTTACACCATTGCTATGTTGAGAGTATCATTGACACTGGAATAGAATATCCATATGATTGTCTCATAGTAGGTCAATCCAATGTACTTACTACCTTTTGTAAGCATCCATATATTAACTCTAAACAACTCATGTTTACAACTTATGAGATCTACTACTTGATCTAATTAAGGAGTATAACATGTGCTAGTATATCTAGATTAATGATATTCCATCTCATTAATCCTATGACTAAGGAAAGTTTAGATACTAACATAATTAAATATGATAGGAATCTCATTATCATGACCCCATCATGATTTCCTCCATGTTATGTTTTGTATAAAGGACTTCATTAAATCAATTTAAGTTCAACATCAAATCCATAAACATATGACCATCAAAATAATGAAAAATTCCTTTATTAATCATAAAATGATTTGTACAATAAGTTTTAAAGGTGATTGCCTTTAGAGAACTCTTCTTACACTTTTAGATTCAAATCCCTCATTCTAAGCTATCCAAAGTTGAGCTATATATGCTTGGAGAACCAAAGGATTATGAGAGGTGTTAATTTCAAAAGATAATAATGTTCTATTTAAATTCTAGAAAATGTATGAAGCAAAATTAGTAATAAAGGTCCTTGGCATATATACAATATCCTTTTGTTTCAGATTTGAGCTTGGAAAGGATCAAATATGAGATTGTACCCTAGTGGGTGAACTTTCATAGTATTCCTTTAAAATATTGATCTGTTAAGGAGTTAAGTGTTTTGGAAGTTACATAGGGAAGCTTTTACTTTTCTGTATAAATGAGACTATGACCATGGGCAAAAGGATTAGTTTCACTAGAATATACATCAAAATAGAGCTGAATATGTAGCTTCTGAAAATGGTACCTATTTTAAGACTTGGTGGAGATGGTGAACTAATGGAAGATACGGTATATGTCTTATACACTTGGAGGCTCACGCATAAACAATAAGTCAAAATGTGACTTCCTAATAGGAGAAAATTTGAAAGAGGAGAATTCAATGAGATAATGAGCATCTCCAAAAAAAATAATGAGGAAAGCTCTAATAAGTAGATAAGCAAAGCTAATAAGAGAGAGAGAGAGGAAAAGATCTAATTGAATCAAAAGAAATAGCAAGGAGATATAATGTACTAAACAGACCATTACAATTTAAAGTTAAAATAAAATAATGAAGTTGATAAGGAACCAACAAGCATAGAAGTTGCTTTTAAAAAAGAAACTGATATTAGTTTTGAACAAGTACAAGATAATAGAAAAAATGAAATCAACTAGGAAAAATAAACTGAAAGGTACCAAATCTCTTAACCACTAATTATGTCTATAGTGGTATGGAATGTAAAGGGTATGAATAACCACAATAAACTTAGTTTTATAAAGTATTTTGTACAAAAAATCAAAGCATGTTTTGTTTGGTCTACTTAAAACCAAAATAAAGGAAGTAAACATGATCAAGCTTCAAGATTTAGGAAGCAACTAGTCCTTCATCTCCAATCATAATCAACATTCTTATGGAAGGATCATTGCAGCTTATGAAATAAGCAAGGCCATGGTAGAATGACTGAATGCCAACAACCAAATGCTCCATTTAGAGGTTAAAGACCTATAGGAATAAGTCTCATACAAGGTAATAATTATATATGGAGCAAACCTAAAATTTAAAAGAAGAGTGTTGATTGCAAAACAATCTACTAGTTTTACGCTCAAAAACTGCAAGTATACAGGTCGTTACTTGTAGTTAAAAAGTTGGATATCGATCCCACAAGGTTTGTGCTTAGGCACCACTTAATTCAAATGAATCTTTGTTTAAGACTTGAAATTGTTTTATAGAAATAAACTATAAAGTTAAATTAAAATAAAATGACTAACAATGAACAATTGATAACACTAAAATGAAAAAAATGGGAATTCAAGATTTTAACAACTAAAGATCACTTTTTCCGTATCTTGTCTCCCTCCTATTTTATTCATTGAATTGTGTCTCACTTAAGATGTCCAAATATATTAACTACCCTCTCTCGAGGTATAATCAATTGTCCCTAACTAAATTAAATGAAGATGATTAAGCAATCTCTCAATCTACCAAATCACTCCACCAATTTAACTAATTATTAAGTTTACCCTATGGGTGATCAATTAAATTAGCTGAGATCTCTCTTCTAACTAATCAATTAACTTGATGGATGTAGGTCTATAGAATGCCAACTCTCGTTGTACGATTCTACATAGATTACCCTACTCAATCTCTTGATCTATTGCAAGGTATAAATGTATTCAACATTCATCAAAGACATCTTTCGTTCAAATTAATAAAATAATAGTTTAATAAGATAGTTCAAAAGTAATCCCTAAAAATAAATCAGTCACTCATGGTGTCTATAACATCCCTAACAAAGGAATATTCCATTATACAATGACTAGAAGAGATAAAATGATAGAAAATTAAATAAAGAGAACTCCTCCTCTTCCTTACCAAAATCTAGAAATTTCGGTGTTGGTAAGCTCTTCTCCCAATTGTGATTGATGATCCTCAAATCTCCACCTTTCCTAAGACTCCAAACCTAGATTTTTCACTCAAAGAGGCTATGCTAAATGAAGGTCTCACGTCCTCTTTCATCCATAGGGGTTTTTTTATCTTATATAGTCTAAAAAATCTAAAATTTAAGTCATACATCTTGGGGTTAAACATTCAAAAATTGTAGGAATTGACATGTTTCCCACAATCGTGGGTTCTTGCATCTTAATGCTTCCTCTTCTCTTCTCCTCTTTTGATCTTTAGCTTAATCGCAAAGTTGCTCAATCTTCATTCCTACATTAAAATAATAAATTCTTAGCCTAAATTAACATCAAACATAAAAGAACAACAATGAAGATCAAACTAAACGAAAATATAGAAAATGAATCCTAAAATACGACAATAATAAGCTATTATGCAAGAAATACATGCCAACTATTTATAAAATCACACACTAATGTACAACTATCAACTTCCCCACACATAAATCTTCCCTTGTCCTCAAGTAAAATGAACACAACTAATCAATTCCATCATGTCAATTTCACAAAGATCAAAGCATACAATCCCTCAAGTTTTAGTGAACTCAAATATCAAGTTACTATACATATCATGACTAATTTTCATTAATGTACATAAGCAAACTCCACACATGGCACCATCACTCAAAGATAAGTATAGATGTAAAATGAATCTTCCTCATGGTTTCACTCATTTCTCTCAAGTGTTTGATGGTTAGTGTTTCACTCAAACTCCCTATAGGAAACTACACTACCATAGGCTTGCTAATATACTAATTCTCCTCTACAATGATTGCAAGCATAATTAAATCAAAAGGACTTGTTTCAAGTTGTAATGTGGTAAAGGTTAAGGTGGGAAAATAGGTAAAGGGTTTAGGACAAGCATTCGTAAAGTAAAAAGCAGGTAAAAAGGGATACAAAATATAATTCTGAGATGCATAAGTGTAAATAAGCTACTACTATGCACTTATTGATGCTATTCAAGTGTTCTTTCTTTTTCTTTTTTTTCCTTTTTCTTAATACATGGAAGAAACTTTGAATAAAATAGCAAATAAATACAATGTGATTCAAAAGCATGAGTAACACTTAACTTATCTCGGAAAAAAATTTAAAAATTTGTAACAAAAATCATAACTAATGCATTACTTAATACTTTACTAAGCTTGTAAATAGGTAGGCTAATGGAGTTTCGGGTTTTAAAATTTTAGGTATTTTCAAGAAACAAAATGGTTAAGGCTCAATAGGGGTAGCAAGGGATAATAAAATGGTAGGTCATTTAAGCCAAAGGTTAACATAAAAAAGGGTCTTAATCATCTCTATTAAGCATCCATCCAGTAGACTTAAACCGATTCAAAGCAAGTTCTGAACATAATAACTTAAGGAAGCATCACATAACAAAGAAATAGAATGATTATAGATGGAGTCATATAGGCTTAATCCTCACATTGGCTCAATTGAAAATTCATTATGCATCTCCACACTACCTTATTGCTCAAATGGAAAATTGTGAGTAAGCTTATATAACCAAATAATTTTCATCACTCAACATGGTTCACTTTCTATTCAAGTAGCCTAATATAAGTTTAAGCATGCATTCAATCTCATTCCAACTAGCATGACATAATCTGATGGAAAAACAAGTCAAAATGATTCAAGTGTGGTTCCATTGCTTAACATAAAACAACATAATATGCCTAAACATGCATCCTAATTAACAAAATGCAAACAGTGACTAAAATAATGCAATTGACAAAGCAAGTGTCACCTCCCCACACTTAAAGAACACATTATCCTCAATGTGATAAGGCAACTGCAAAATAAAGAAAAATAACATCCAACCAAATAAAAGACATAAAACCAAACAAAAGAGACATCAATCGAAACAAAAGACAAGACAACTAACAAATTAATTGACACAAATTAAAAGTGTAGGGTAAGAAGGGCTTGCGAAGATTGTGGTGGTGATGGTGTTGGCGAAGGGGCTTCAAAATTATTCCTCTGAATGAATTTAAGGAATTTCTTCTTCATGTACTGCTTCTCCTTATGGACTTGTCTCATCTGGGTGCTGAGCTCATTAATTTGTAGTGTCATTTACTGATGATTAGAGTCCATCTGGTCGAGGATTTGCTAAAATCTGTCGACCTCTCCTGGTGCAGTTGGTTTCTCTTCCACTGCTTCTTCTTGTGGCTCCAAAGCTGCTTGGGATGTGGATGGTCAGGAAGTGACTACATCTTTACCCCTCCTATTTTTAACTATAGTGTGTGTCTGAGGATTTCAGAGCTCCATAGAATGGGGCTCCAAAATTTTAAAACACCTCAAATAAGATATGTCAAACATATCATATTGAGTTGTATGCATAGTATCCACATGAAGATTATAATAAAGAGCCAAAGTAGTAACAATGTAAGACATGCCAAAATAAGAGCTCTTCTTATTAACACAACTCACTATCGATCGAAAAAGCTGATAAGGAGTATTGATTTTAAGTTTTTGATCTTGCACCAAAGGAAGAAAAGTTCTTTAGCTAAGCACTTATTACTTTTAGTTTTGTTGAAATCCATTACATAAATTTATGAAGAAGTAAATGCTCGACGCTACAAATTAAAGTATTCGGTGCATTCTTAGAGTCAAAATTGGCTTCGCCCATTAGAATTTTCTAATAATCATCCACATAGAAGTCATCATGATCATCTAAATCTTTTGTGTTTGATAAATCAAAAAGTGCATGAATGACATTATAATCAAGTTTATAAGTATTGCCACCTATCATAAACTAGAATGCATCCATTTTAGGATTGTGACATATTGTGGTGAAAAATTCGACAATCATCAAAGGATAAATCGGCACATCACAATGAATGAACCTACCCCAATCAATGTTTGCAGCTAATCGCTCAACATTACGCCTCACTCCTATAATTTCTAATAGTTCAATGTCAAAATATCTAGGAGTAATTAATTCTCTATCTCTAAAATCCCGAAATCTCATACCTTCGTCTTCTGAAAAGTTCAGGAATGGGGAATGAAAAGTCACCGCCATATCTGGTTTACCTTCACTAGAAACTTGAAGGAACAATTTGTCGATTGGTTTTTGAGTTGCCATCTTCTTCGGAGCCATTGCAGAGGAGAAATCTGCAAAAATAAGGAAAAGAGAAATGAGTTCTTTTTTTAGAGAGAGAAAAAATCTCACCAAATCTTTTAATTCTTGAATGATTAATATATAATAAGAGCAAAGGATTGTAAGATTAATGGAAGAGATGAAAAAAATACCAAAAGTTTAGTGTAAGATGAAGGATTTGAGAGAGTGGGAGAGTGGGTTTCATGGGTTTAAAGAGAGAGATTATGAAAATTTGAACAATGAATGAAATTTAAATTTTTCCTCGGATGGGCCTTCCCACGATCGTGGAAATCTCCGTCATTCCCATGATCATAGGTTAACTCTCTAGAAACTTCCTAGAGAGTCTTCCCACGGTCGTGGGAATCACCCTCATTCCTACGATTGTGGGTTAACTCTCCATAAACTTTCTAGAGTCTCTTCCCATGGTCGTGGGAAACTTACCAATTCCCACGATCATGGGTTAGTGCAATTTTTTCACTTCTAAACCTTCTTCCAAGCCTGACATGCATTCTAAACAGTCCCGCAACCTATAAACACATCAAAATAATTTTACCAATAAGAAATTTGAAGAGAAAACAAGTTAAAATTCAACTAAATCAAGCAAACTCAAATCAAACATAGTCATACTAAATGAATCAAACAAACATATAGACAAAGACAAACGAAATAAAATAAAATTCCATGGGTTGCCTCCCATGCAACTCTTTCTTTTAATGTCAGTAGCTTGACACTCTCCTTATGCTTAAGGTGATTCAAATGAACGGTATAGTGGTAGTGTAATCACTAATCTCAAAATCTACAAATAAGCTACCATGGTATAGATTCCACCTTTCTTGTGGTTTTCCTTCCTTCGCCTTCTTCTAAGCAATTGTTTCCTTCTGAATGCATTCCCAAAATCCTCAATTTCTTTCCATTATCTTGAGGTTCGATTTCCTTGATATTAGTTGGAAGTAGAGAGAAATTGTTGTCTTTCTTTGACACTTTGAAGGTTATTTGTTGCTTTCCTACCTTTAGATCTAGTTCAACCCCATCAATGTCAATTATCGAGCGAGAAGTAGCCAAGAGCGGTCATCCAAGGATTGTTGGGGTTTTCGCTTCTTCTCCAATATCTAGTACATAGAAATCTGCAGGGAAGATGAATCTATTAATTTATACTTGCAGGTTCTTAATAATCCCCTTCGGTTGGTGCACTGTTCTGTCAGACGTTTTCACTAATATCTCTGTGGGCTCTAACTCTCTTAACCCCAACTTCTGACTAAAAGTGTAGGGCATCATATTGATACTTGCTCCTAAATCTACAAATGCCCTAGCTATGTTGACTTCATTGATACTGCAAGAAATGAAAAAATAGCCTAGGTCTTCTTTCTTCTGTGCTATGTTAAGGTTTCCTTCTTCTATATGCTCCTTCACTTTTTTCTTAACTGGTTCCTTTAACGTGAGCTTTGTGTGTAGTTGATTCATTATATCCTCAATTTTGTTTGACTTAACCTCCTTAACATTCCTCATTCCTCTACTTAAACTTGACTTCCGCTGAGCAAGGATAGGATATGGAATTCTAGGTTGAGGCTCCTTGATTGGCTCAATTACGAGCTCACTTGGAAGGACTTCTAAAATTATTTGTCCTTCTTTCTTATTTTCATTTCCTTTACATGTTCAATTTTCTTTTCTTGGGTCCAAGTTATGGTCGTGATCTGTTCCTTTGGGTTGACCTCATTATTACTCAGTAGACTACCTGCACTTTTAGAAGACAAAGCATTAGCAAGTTAACCTACCTGAACCTCCAAATTGTGGATGGATGAGGCATGATTCTTCACATTCTGGTCAAACATTGTTTCCATCCTCTTCTGACTTTCCTCTTAGCTGGCAAACATCCTCTTTTGGTTATGTTCTTAAGTTGCCAGTTTGAACCCTAAAAAATCCATCAACTTGTCCATTTTGCTCTCCATTAACCCAATCTAATCTTGCTAAAATCTAGGAGGTCCTTGCAATCTTGCTTGGCCATTTGCATTGTTAGTGCTCCAAGAAAAATTTGGATGGTTTTTTCACCCTGGATTATAAGT
Source organism: Erythroxylum baracoense (assembly GCA_025629805.1). Lineage (NCBI taxonomy): Eukaryota > Viridiplantae > Streptophyta > Magnoliopsida > Malpighiales > Erythroxylaceae > Erythroxylum > Erythroxylum baracoense. The sequence continues at coordinate 7,871 of JAOTAY010016586.1, forward strand.
GTTCGAGTAACGGTTATTACCTCTTTGTGGCTGGCCTAGGTAAGTTACCTGCAATGTACTACTGTCTCCTAACAAAAAACATTTAGATGAGCCATAATTGTTTTGCCCATATAAATGATGTTCCTTGCATGTTGCTCAATTGCTTTCTAAGGGTTGTGATTTGGGCTTACAAAGCAGTAACAAAGTTAATAGGGATCATACCTTTTTACTCCTTTTGCCCTTGTCTATTCCTCTTACTTGACCACATGCAACTACTGCTCGCCAACTCCTCCAAAAGGTCATGAGATGCTTCAATAGTCTTCCTCATTAAAGAACCTCCAGCAGCTGCATCTATGGTTCCCCTTGTGTTTGGACTCACACCATTGTAAAACGTTTGCAATAGGAACTCCCTTGGAAAGTTATGGTGGAGACATCTTCTCTATAATTGTTTAAATCTCTCCCAGGCTTCATAAAGAGATTTCCTATCATTCTGCTAAAAATTTGTGATCTCCTTTATGATCCTCTTCATCTTGGTTAAGGGAAAATATTTTGTGAGGAATGCTTAGGCTAGGGGCTCCCAAGTAGTGATCTATCCCAAACTAAGCGAATTGTACCACGCTTTTGCCCAATCTTTTAAAGTGAAAGAAAATAATCTCAATTTTACTGCAACTTCGGACATTCCATTGAACCGGAAGTGTCACAAATCTCCAAAAAATTAGCAATGTGGGCATTTGGATCTTTATTGGAAAGCCTTTAAAATTGTATACTATTCTAAAATATGTTGAGGAGTGTCGGCTTGATCTTGAAATTGTTACTTAAATCACTGGCCTCGCAACTCCTTAAGGACTGAATCCTGGCCTCAAAAAGTCCATCAGTGTCCTCTCATTTCCTCCTTGTTCTCCTTCTTCAGCCATATTTCTTTATGTAAGATTTCGACGCTTCTCTCTTCTCAACTTTTGTTCGTGTCTTGTGATATCAGGAAACTCGTTATTACTAATTTCTATCAATCTTCGCATTCTCTTTGTGTTCATGCACTTATAAATACACAAGGAAAAGTATCAAAAACTCTTAAATCAAAGTAATATAAACTAAATAAGATGCTAAACAAACAATCCCCATCAACGATGCCAAAATCTTGTTGATTGTAAAACAATTTACTAGTTTTACGCTTAAAAGCTACAAGTATACGGGTCATGACTTGTAGTTAAGAAACAGATATCGATCCCACAAGGATTGTGCTTATGCACCACTTAATTCAGATCAATCTTTGTTTAAGACTCGAAATTGTTTTATGGAAATAAACTAGAAACTTAAATTAAAATTAAATGACTAATAATGAATAATTGATAACACCAAAATTCAGAAAATTGGAATTCAAGATCTTAACAATTAGAGATCACCTTTTCCTTACCTTGTCTCCCTCCTATTTTATTAATTGAATTGTATCTCACTTTAGATGCCCAAATATATTAACTACTCTCTCTCAAGGTGTAATTAGTTGTCCTTAACCAAATTAAATAAAGATGATTAAGCAATCTCTCAATCTACCAAATCACTCCACCAATTTAACTAGTTATTAAGTTATCCTATAGGTGATCAATTAAATTAGCCAAGATCTCTCTTCTAACTAATCAATTAACTTGATGGATGTAGGTCTACAGAATGCAAACTCTCGTTGTATGATCCTACACAGATTACCCTACTCAATCTCTTGATCTATTGCAAGGTATAAATGTATTCAATATTCATTAAGGACATCCTTCATTCAAATTAATAAAACAAGAGTTTAACAAGATAGTTCAAAAGTAATCCCTAAAAATAAATCAGCCACTTATGGTATTTATAACATCCTTAACAAAGGAATATTCCATCATACAATGACTAGAAGAGATACTCTTCTTTGTTAGAATCCGGAAATTTCAGTATTGGTAAACTCTTCTCCCAATTGTAATTGATGATCCTTGAATCTCCACCTTTCTCAAGACTCTAAACTTGGATTTTTCACTCAAGGAGGCCATTCTACATGAAGGTCTCACGTCCTCTTTCATCCATAGGGATTTTTTATCTTATATAGTCTAGAAAACCTAAAAATTAAGTGAATCCCGTGTACATCTTCGGGTTAAACATCCTACGATCATGAGAATTGACATGTTTCCCACGATCATAGTTTCTCACATCATAATGCTTTCTCTTCTCTTCTCCTCTTTTGGTATTTAGCTCAATCACAAAGTTGCTCAATCTTCATTACTACATCAAAATAATCAATTATTACCCTAAATTAACATCAAACATAAAAGAACAACAATGAAGATCAAACTAAACGAAAACATACAAAATGAATCCTAAAATACAACAGTAATAAACTATTATGCAAGAAACACATGCCAAATACTTAGAAAAACACACACTAATGCACAACTATCAGCCCCTACCGAATTCCCCACCTTTATCATTTTTTGTATGTTTTCTTTCATTTGTTTTTATCAGTCTAGTTTCATTTTTATTTTCTTATTTCCAAAATCCAAACCCCTCTCCCTTTTTCCTAAACACCAATTAATTTCATTTCAACAACTTTACACATACTCTCTATGAGATCAACCTGGACTCACCACTGCTATAGTAGTAGTCTAGTTACTTTATTTTGACTAGTGTTACAACGCACTGTCACTTGGTTGGATGACCAATTTGACTTTTGAAGTTATGAATTGAAACATCATAATGTTGAAATTGATCTTTATGTGTGGATATAAATTTTTTCATTAGTTCTTCCAAGCTCAGCTCCTCTTTGTATTGTTGCTACTTATTGTAACCAATTAAGGATGACTTTTAAATTGATTGATGTTCTTATAGGAAATTTGAATGATTTTCCTACTGTGGATCATATATGTCATTATAGAAGTTGTTTTGATGTTCTTATAGGAAATTCAAATGATTTTCCTACTGTGGATCATATATGTCATTATAGAAGTTGTTCTAAAGTTGCTGGTAGTCCTCCTATTGCTAAAATAAATTCCCAATATGATAGACACCATTGTTATGTTCTCCCTTACATAACTCATTCCATATAATGTTTTAGCTAGTCTCTCTCATAAAATTAGGTTACTTGTTGCTCTTTTAAAATCCTTTAATTAAAGTTTAACATATCAGTGTAAGGTTGTCATAGAAGAATTGCATCACTTAATGCAATGAATAATGGGGATGTGGGCATTTACTAGTCTCTATATCTTTCCCTTCATGAAATGCTTCTCCTTCTTCTTGTGTAAAGCTTTAAATTTTTCTTCTCAAATCAGCAATGTTATATGGGGGAAACAATCTTAATATGAATTTATGTGCAATTGAAAATATTCCTCGCTTGCTCTAGGATACAAAATAGAAAGTACCTCATCTATAGCTCATCTTCTAAAAGACCATTCAGTGAAAGTATTTAGACCACTAAATAATTCATTTGTAAATGTGATTGTTTCTTTACTAAGTGATCCACCAAAGGTTAGGAGCTAATGTATATGTACTTGCTTTAGCTTATAATTCCTTATCCTTTTGGATTTGTTTAATGTATAAGGGATTTACACTAATCACATTTAATTAGATGTCCCTACGTGCATTCTTTATGACTTCTACTCTATATCAATCAATATGATTTCTTGATTAGAAGCTATTTTTACACTCCTTTTCACTTGATTTTATATACAGGTTCATTTTATTTTAGTGTCAAATTAAAGTTGATTGTTTAAGTTGTCCCTCTTGAATCTTATAAATCACAGTAACTACTTGAAACAAATGAAGGAAACTAAAAACAAAAGAAAATAAATCAAAAAATAAAAAAATAAAATAAAATAAATCAAAAACAAAAATAAAATTAACAAAAATAGCAAAACTATGTTCCCTAATAATGGTACAAAAAACTTATTCCAATGAATCTACACAGAGTTAATTATAGAAAGTTAATAAAATGGAGTGATTTTTTAGTATCGATCCTATAGGGAAATATGTTAATACAAAATTATTAATCCTAGTTATAAAATAAAACTAAATAAAATCATATTTTATAAAAGATAATTAAACACTAAACTAACAAAAATAATGTAATTATACTAGATAAGAAAAATTAATAACTCTAACGTTAGGACTTCAAGGTTTAGTTATAAAGAATTCTAATTATTATACTAGTTTTGTTATCAAGGTTAACATAACAATTAATCTAAAGTATCCATGACCTTTCTCGAGGTACACATGTATCGCAATTTAACCTAACTAAACTTATTAAATATAGTTAATGGGGTTATTACCAAAGTCTAACATATTGTCGTTCTTTAATGGTAAAGTGTTTATTCTCATATTTTATGGATTCTACTTCACATGTTGGTCTTTCATACAATCCTCAAAATTGAATTAATAGTGGTCAATCATAAATCTAGCATTAAGAACAAATAGAATAAATTCAACAAATGAAATATTCGAAATATTTATTAATAATTGAAGAATCTATACAAGTTATATTCCAAACCTAACTAAGGTTTCTAATCACTGAAAATAATAAAACTAAAACAGAAACAATTTAATCTTAATATAAAGGAAATAATATAATACAAGATTGATAGAAGTTTTCATTGGATCCTCCAATCCTGCTCTTAGTCTTCTTCCAGTACTAAGGATGAATTAAAACAATGGGGAAAAAACTAGGTGACTTTCAAAATCTTCCTTAAAAGTCCCTTAAGTTAATCCCTATACAAGTATTTATAGTTATGGTTATAACAGTCCTATAATATTTGAACTTAAGAAATAACAAATCATCATAAATTATGATATACAAGTATTTATAGTTATGGTTACAACAATAGAGTCCTATAATTTTCAAACTTAATAAATAGCACATCATCATAAATTGTGATTAAGAACCAGTGTCAAACTAGCTTTAACATTGACATACATTTTGTTCCAAAACTTTAATGCATCACAAGTCAATATGTAAGAAATGGTTGATATCAAGTTTTAACCGACACCATTTTTACTGTATTTATTTCTCCTCAAAATTAAGACAAGTCTTACACTAGATTAAAATCAACTCTAGTAATGATCTTGCTTATTTCTCAACTTATTAGACATCTATGAAAGATAGATGTCTATCTCCATGCATGTCCAACATATTATATTGTATTCAACCAACTTCTCCACTTTTTCAATATCTTAGAGATAGAATTGACTTTCCATGTTTTCGACAAAGTTGTTGTCCATCTTTCTTATCTTCCAAATAGCTCTAAAATTTCTTCAATTAGGTGATCACTTATATAATCATCATAATAAGCATTCTATAAACTTACAAGTGATGTTCTATAAGGTATTCCTATATCAGGTCAATTCAGTGAAATTGTTGTCTAACAACTACCTACACATTTGTTTAAATATCTTAATATTTTAGTTTATGAGATTGACTATATTTGTTGGACCCCGTTTTCGGAGCCCAACATCGGAATGGGACCCTAAAGCTTGAGAGTGGAGGAGGGCTTAGAATTTCAAATTTAAAAGAAAACTCCTTCGGAAGCAAAAGCGGGCACGCCACGGCGAATATATGCCGCAGTGAGCGATTTAACTTTCGCCGCGGCAAGCCCGAAATTTTATTTTCACCACGGCGAACATATGAAAGTAAACATCCCTAACCTTTCGGGTGAATTACGCTGCGGCAAACTCTCGCGGCAAAAACCCCTATGACAGAACCCTCAACCCACAATCAACATTAACTCTACTAAATGCAACCATAAATTTCCCAACAACCATCCTCAATTTATTCCCAAAACAAAATGAACTTATACATAAACCCATGCAATTTCCAAAATTCGAATACTTTGTGAAAACATGAAAAATAATGGACATCTCCAATCATACATTTCATTGATATTTAAAGGTAGAGTTTTACAAAGCTTTAATGGGCATTTCAAGCCACATTACAACATAATCCCAAAAATACATAGTTTGCAAAAAGTAGAATTTCTCAAAATGCAACTAAAGCTTTGTTTTACAAAAGCTAACTTCAAAAGCAAAAATAAAGCTAGTTGGAGTGATGCCTTGGCTCTTGACTACTCAATCTCTTGCTGTTCACTTGTAGATGGGATGGAATGGGAGGGGGTGAGCTTAAAGCTCGTGGGTAATAAGTTTATAACAGAGAATTAAGCAAAACCATTGAAAATGTTCGTTCATCAAAGAAAAATTCTTATTAAAATCATGAAATGCATAGTTCCCAAATTCACAACCAAGTCGCAAAAACAAAAATCATGTATGCATCAACTTATTCACAAAATCATAAACACATAAGCACATCATAATGGTTTGGGTGGATCCAAAACAGAACGTACTACACATTCCCACATAATGGTCCTGTGTAGCCGTGAACAGAACATACTAACGCAATCCCACTTAATGGTCTTGTGTAGCCATGAACTTATGGGAGTCCATGAAGGAGCTCCATGCCACTAGCAGGCAGGCGAGAGAAGCCTTTTGTCAATGTGCACTTGACTTGACTTAAGGGACTACCACAAACTCACATAACATGTATTTCATAACTTGCAAAGTATATTGCCCAAAAGGCACTTTTCGGGAACATGATTTTCATAAGTATCATATATTTCAAAACCATTTCCATCTTCATCTCATCATCATCAATAATTCAAGTAT
>JAOTAY010016728.1:0-14505 GCA_025629805.1 Erythroxylum baracoense
GTATAAAAGCATGAAGATGAATTAATAATGGTTAAGGTGTTTTTCATTGGATTACGCCCACGTTATGGTAATAAGCTTACGTTTTATGACCTCTGAGTTGGACTCCGAAATTGGGGTCCAACATGTTTGGTATCAGAGCAAAAAGATGAATTGATAATGACTAAGGTGTTCTCCATTGGAAATAGCTCAAGTATTATGATTTTCTGCAAGAGTTGGACTTCAGAAACGGGGTCCAACACTAAAGATATTTTCTTGTTTTATAGAGGAGCTGAACTGAGAGTTTTGTGGCATTTAGATGCTAGTTTTAAGTCTGCTTAAAATAACATCAGGTCACGGCTAGGGGATATCTTCATTCTGAATGATGTTGCATTAGTTTGAAGAGTTCCAAACAACCAACTATTATAGATTCTATGACAGAGGTAGAGTGCATTTCAATATTAGAAGTGATAAAGGAAATAGTTTGGATCAAAAAGTTCATCACCAAACTTAGAGTTCTTCCTAAAATTCTCTCTATGATAGTGGAATAGAAAGATATAACATTATAGCGTGATTCCATTGAAGAGAATCTTGTTGATCCTCTCACTAAGTTATTGGCTCAAAATAGATATGATAGATATATGAATGGCTATAATATCATATATATAGGTGAGTGGCTTTAATATAAGTGGAAAATTGCTAGTCTATACCCTTGTAGCCAATCGATTGGTTGCAATTTTATGTATGAAAATTTTATTTTAATTAATAAAAAATTCTTTATCTTTATATATTTTGTTAATTACATTTGATGTTTTAATACTAAAGCTAAATTCTTGGAATAATTACTATGCAATTGAAATTATAATGAGATCATAATTATGAGATCTTTCACATATTCCTTAATTTCATTGAAATAGAGCGACTAATATTATAAAAAGTAAATTTACTAATAACAATGTGTTTTATTATCATCAAAACCATATATTAGGACCTCATTTAGTCTAACAACAGTAATGTGGTTATTGGTGAAGGAAAAGAGTTATATATAGATAAGTGTTCAACAAGAAAGTCATTGTAATGTAGCTCTTATACTGGTAAAGGTAAAGGTATATTTTCATTTGTTATTCTATAAGGGAAAATAATTTCATGAGAAGAAAACATATTTTGAGATAAAAAAAACTTTTTTTTTGCAAAAATTTATAACCTTATACTCTTTCTAATTTTTTCCATAACCTAAAAATAAGGACTTAGAGGCTATGATGCTAAGCTTATAACCTTTTACTGTGGTGAGTATAGACATAAAATTTGGCATACTATCCCTTTTGATTAATGGAATTATTAGATAAAAGTAATAGTAAATTTTGTGATATTATTTTTTAATGAATTTAAGAATCTTTTTGTACTGGTTTAGACAGTGGTAAAAAAATCACAATAGTGTGTTAGATTTGAATCTTTTTATACATTAAATTTTCCAAGTAAGTCTAAAATTAACATTAAATAAAGTAAGAAAATAATCATCCCCATTCAATCTAGGCACCTTAAAGGGACCCCAAAAATTAGCATTCAACAAATTAAATGTAGTAACAAAAGAAATGGTTTTATTAGGAAAGGCTAATCTATGTTGTTTAGGCATATGAAAAATAAGTGTATCAAGATTCATTATTGAAATTACATCAATATTACTATAATGTGAATAAAAAAGATTTCCTATTCTTTGATTTCATAGTTCTTAAGAAATTATACCAATTTTACTTAGAGTTACAATTTTATTATAAAAACTAGAAAAAAAATAAAATTACTATAGCTCAATGCAATAAAAACCTCCTAAAACAACTACTTCAGCAATTACCTTATTAGTCACTCAGTTTTGGATGGTATAACATGAATTATTAGATTAATAATGTCTATAATTGGTTATATTCAATTTGTTAACAAAAATGAGATTATGTTTTAAAGTAGGTATATAAAGTGTATCGATTAAGTAAAGTTTAATGGTCCCAATATGTCTAACAAATTATTTGATTCCATTAAGAAAAAAAAACTAGTTTTATAGTATGAAGACACGGTTGAAGACATAGGCATGTATGTGCCAATATAATATTTCATATTAGAAGTTGTGAGAAACATACTTGAGATACAACCATGTTTCAAAATGTGTTTATTGCCGGAATTTCTTATAAATACACATGGAAAATCTAGTTTAAGAAGAATTTTACCATTCTTTTGTATTTTATATTAAGGATAGCCACCAAGAAAAGAACAAGATATTAGAGAGACATTTAGAGGTCTTTTTTAGGAGGGAAGAAGCTTGAACCTAGTTCCAATTTGAATAGATCAATGTGACAAATGGAGATTATTTAAACTCTTCATCTATTTTTTATTTCTTTATTATATTGATTATGTTTGTAAAGTTTAACAATATAATTATAGGCTAATTAGTTTGTATGTCTAAATAAGAGGGAACCCTAGTTATTGTCTTTAGGTTAGTTGGTTCTATTTTATTTATGAGTTACAGTTTATATTTGATAAATAACTTAAGTGTTCTTAATGGTGATTTAATTAAAGATAACAGTTAGATCAAATATTAATTTGTATGTGATGATTCAAAAGAACATATGAATTAACGATGACTTAAATATTAAGAGTTGAATGAGGTATTGGGTATAGAATTACATAAACCTTTTGGTGTTACGATTAAACTTTTCATAGAATTCCATGGATCATAATATGTTATCTTCATCCAATAGGGATATTGATTAATCAATTCAAGAATAGGAGTTTAAAACTTGACCAAGAGCAATTCACTGCCTTATGAAATTTCACCTGCCCAAATTATAAAATCTTTCAATTAATTGAATTTTGAATATAATGATGATACCATAAGTACCCTTATTTATATGCATATTACATCTTGCTTCTATCCCTTTATTAAGGAATCTAATTTATTTCTAGTTGTTTGGTTTATCATCTATGTAGTTTTATTTTATTTCATTTTTAAATCTCAATCAACATTCATTCCTTTTAATCATCTAGTTAGTTACTAATAGGATAGTTTACTTATTTTCTAATGCTTTCTCATGATATTTGTACCTTGCTCACTATTTTGTTACTACCAAATGATAAGTCCATTCTCTTTGGGTTATGAGCATTTCTTTATGCTAAAAAAATTCAAGTAGTTGTGTAAACAAATCACCATCTTACGTCCACTCCTTAAGCACTACTTAAAAATTCACTATCTTCTTTCTTCAACGGGTTAAGGAGAATCTTTCATACATCATATTGTTTGTCATGGATGAAGAGAAAACCTAAAAAATGTTTTATTTTGTCATAAAAATAGTAACCTTTTACAAATCTTGTTCAAGGTTAAAAGGAATCCTCACAAAGTATACTTAAGTAACTTTTCAAATGGAAAAAATTTCACAACCATACAATTCAAAAGTTTCCTTTCTTGTTTATAGTAATGAACTAAGACTCAATATATGATATGCAATGCACACATGTAATATCTAGCATCTTAAGACTCTTAATAACTCTGTAGTAGGTTGAAGGTTCATCTCACAACTCAATTGTAGTATATTTATATTCAAATCTAACTTCAATGGTGATTAGAACATAAACCAGTTATTATAATGACTAGTCTTGGGCACGTTCAACTAGCTAGACACCTACCTTCAATTATATATATGTTTGATTGAGAGTTCGAGTAACATACCCTTTGTCTAAGAGACACACCTATTTTATAATTTTTAGCTTATTTGTCCAATTAATGGATCCATACCCTTAAGCCAGTTGAACGCGTACATAAACTAGTCTCTTCGAAGATAAAATGCACTTTTTTTATAAAATGTTGATTCAAAATCATTTTAAAAAATGTCCAAGAATTAAGAGTTAAGTTGCATATGTTCTCTAATTAACTCATTTTATTCATCCTTTGATTGCTTAATTTGCTCAATTTGCTTCTTTGCTCATGTTACTCTTCTCTTAAACTCCATCTTTCATAGATGACTTAATTTCATTGTAATAGAGCTACTAATATAAAAAAAGTAATAAAAATATATTTTGTTATCATTAAACTATGGTTTAGGTCCTTATTTGGTCTAACAACGACGGAAAAGAATTATGTATAGATAAGTGTTCAATAAGTAAGTCATTGCAATATAGCTCTTGTGTTGGTAAAGATAAAGGTTCATTATTATTTATGGTCCTATAAGGAAAATATTTTTCTGAAAAAACCAATGATTTAAAAATCCAATCGGTTCAGTTAGTTTAACCATAAAAATTTTAAACAGACTGACATTTTTAGTCTGTTTTTAATTTTTCAGTTCGATTTACTTTAATAATATTTATTATTAAAAATCAATCAATTTATTAATTAATTGGTCGGTTATATAAATTAATCAAATTTTATAAATAAAAATTAATAACAGTTTTTAATTAAACTTCAAATTATTTGATGGGTAAGGATATTCTCTTTCAATCATTTTTCAAAATTTTAATTTATTCAATATTTAACTGATTTTATGATACTCTAATATTAATTGAATCTTTTAAACCTTAAATATAATATTCAATTACAAATACAGATTAATCGCTATCTTCACTTAATTGTGAATCAAAATCATCTTCTTTTTCCCTATGTCATGTCCACTCAAAATAATTTGGGACAAACCATTTTCTCAACAAATGCCCATTCACTTCATCAATAAGAAGGAAACGAATGTGATTGCACTTTTTACATGGACATCTGATCTTTTGGCCATCCATATATGCAGGTTGAGAATATGCATAATGAATAAAAGCTTCAACTCCCTTCACTAACTCGGGATTAATGAAACCAATAGGTGTTAATCGTCTATACATCAAAGATCTATCAACATTATTCATTTCTGCAAAACTGTTAATTTGAAACAATGATTCCATAGTTAGTATCCTTCATGTTCCCCAAAGTTTACATATGATTTAGTCTTTATTTGAAGTCACACAAAGGTTAGGAGATATAATTTACAAAAAGATTCAACTTTGAGATTATATAAATATCCAATGTTAGCATATCTATTGTAGCCATCACTTTTGAGAAGGGACTAAAGAAATTTTTCAAGACAGTTTTACCAACGAATATTGATTTTTCGCCTCTAATTAGCTATGGTATTTGTTCCGTTGGTAATTTTCTATCACTAATTTATGGTTTTCTTATAGTTCTCACAACCAAAACTTGCTTCTATCTCCCATTCCTGTGTTTTTCTTGAAGCTATGCTAAATTACCACACCGAATATGTAATATCCCGTTTTCCATACTATGGATTAGGACATAAGGTCCTAGACCACTGTATATGAGAAATATTAATGAGAGATTTTGAAATGCATTACATTACATGCATATCATTAGCATAAGCATACACACACCTGCATTTTGATTTTTGCACACATTGCAAATAATGTTTAATGTTTGTGCACTCAATTGACATTTTTCAGGGCATGAATGATTTTAAAATGATCATAATGTGAATTTATGAATTATTATGTCGTGAATTCTAATTTGATGAATTATAATTATTAAATTAGAATTTTTGGTCAAATTTTAGAGATTTATGAAATTATAGGTATTTTTGGATTAAGAAAAATGTCTAGTGGCAAGATAAATTAATCTGTGGTAGTAGAAATAAGTGACACATGGCAGTAGAAATTATTGACAAGTGGCATTGGAATTTAATGATAAGTGTCATAGAAAATTGAGTGACAAATGGACTGGAAATTTAGAGATAAATGGACTAGTTAATAAAAGAGTCAAGTGGGAACCACAATAAGGTGATATGTCGCAAGTGACAAATGTCACAACACTTGCCACTCACCACACTCACCCACAACACTAACCCATTTGAAAGACCATTGTCATTTTGTCTTTCATTTTGTTTAATGCTCTCATCTTCTTCATTTCTTCTTCTCCATCTCACGATACTCTCTTCTCACTAACCCCCTCATCACGTTGAGCTTTGCTATCATCTTTTACTAGCCACTCCAAGACGATGTCTTCATCTTCTTCTTACTAAAAGACCTAACATATTTCACCCTTAAATGTCGATGATCGTGTAAACCTTGGAAGCTAAGGTTTCATGGTGATTGAAGAAGCTTTGAGTTAAACAAGTAAGTTAAATATATGGATCTTCATAGCTTTGTTAAATGAAACATATGCATATAACATGATAGCTTTAAGATAAAATGATCATGAAAATGGTGGTTGAAGAGTGATGATATGTTGATGAAGAAATGGGTATACTCATGTCCTATTTTGTGTATATGATGAGTAATAATTTATGAAGAGTTATAAGGATGTTTTTGAGATAGAATGATAGTGTAAATGGTGTATGAAAGTGTGCAAAAATATTGATGAATGTATAGACATGTTTGATGTTTTGTTTTTATATAGATGATGAACTATAGGTTATGAGTTGTTTTATGAATAATATTGAGATGAAATTGAGGTAAAAATGACGATGGTTTGAGATGAATTGATAATGAAAATGGTGTTTGAATGAGAGCTGAAAGTTGATGAACGAATAGATGTGATTATGTTTTGTTTTTTTATGGTTAATGAACAACGATTTATGATTTGTTTTATAGATATTTATGAGTTACAAATGAGGTGAGAATGAAGAGGAAATGATGAACTATGCATAAGATGGCTTAGATGTAACATATAGGAGCTAGAAATCTAGAAAACATGGAAGAGAATGGCTGGAATTTTCAAATTTACATAATCCATGATCGTGGGAATGTCTCCATGAACGTGGGAAATTCAAGTAAAGTGCTGTAAAGTTTCCGCTGGTATAACCCACAATCGTGGGAAGTCATCTACGATCGAGGGAAAGGCCATTAAGGTGAATTCTTCTTTTAAGTAATGTTTGAACCAACTAATGTTAAGGTACTTTCTTATTATGCATTTAAGCTTAAATGAGGCCTTGAATGAACTTAGTTTGATGATGGATTAAGTGATTAAATGTTAATATGTTAGGTTGTTAATTAAAGTTATAACTTAAGCATGGATGGTTGATATCAATGAAACAAACTCTAGAAAAATTATGAATGTTATAGGAATGAAAGTGATCTTATGAATGCTAATGTGATTCAAAGGAGATGAATGATGTGTATTAGGTAAGATTGAATGAAAATTTGGATATATGTGATCATTATAATGTTGGAGAAGGAATGATGAAAGTATGATCGATAAGTTAGAATAAACAAGTGTTCTTTAGGTGTAAACCTAAGTACAAATTAAACATATACAAGTGATAAAGGTGGAATGATCAAGACTTATTATTAAGGTTACATACCCGGAAATAGTCATTTGAGCATGCATTATACATGACACACGCACATGCACATGTGTGTGTGTGTGTGTGTGTGTGTGTGTGTGTGTGTGATTGAATATATATTTGATTGATCAAATTAGTAATGTGTGTATTGCTTGAAGGTAGATACTCAAGATTGAACATCACCATCTAAACGTTTCCAGATCATGAAGGAAATGGCTTATCTGGAGCGTACTGTGAGTAACCTAGATGTTCTCACTAAGATTGTTTGTATTTGCTTAAATTTCAATTATTGAACTATTATTGATGTGAATGTGTTAATTCCAGACATTGATAGTCTGAGGCATTTGATAAATAAGATTTGGACTGGAAATGCTTATTGAATGTGAATCTGAAAGAAATAAGTGTACTCAACCAAGTTGTAGAATGTTGAACTTAGATCTGATGAAAAAGTGAAAAATGAATGTGTATATTGAATGAAAGTGATTGATGGAATATATGTGAATTGATGCATTTCATTACATGATATGCATGATCAGATAAAGGCATTTATGACAAGAGTAGTCAGTGGAAAAAGGCTTAAAGCTCATAATGTGTATAAGAGCCATAGGCGCACTAGTAAAATGAGCCCAGTGTCTACAATAGATGCGGGACAGTTATCAATGAGCCTAGTATCCACAATAGATATGGGATAGTTAAAAAGGTGCTCGGTCACAACAATTAACAATGAAAGTGTAGTCTCATGAGCAATTGCATATAATTTGATATGTTTTTTATATAATTGATTGAATTGAATTGTGTGGATTGTTCTGAAAATAGAAATGTAAAATATTGCACATAAATTGTATTTGTGAAACATGAGGAAACGTGAAAAAAATGTTCAGTATTTGTTGTTGTGATTTATCTGTAAATTATATGTGAACTATGAATTGTTCTATGTTGATATGAGTGAGCACATCAAGGATGGTTCACTCATTGAGTTCATAAAACTCCCTAAAATTGCATTGTTGACTTTCCAGGCTTAGAGGAGATCTAGTTATACTAAATGGAGTTCAGCTATTGCATTGGACATGAACCAACGATCAGGATTAGTTATACCTACAAATATTTTAGTGATAATTATATTTGAATTGTATTTTTTAAACATTGTATCATGTTTGTGTAAATTGTATAGTGTAATAACATTTGTGACTGGTGATGGTTGTAAATAAAATCGACCACAAATGATTACCGATTTACTTAAGATGTGTTGATGATTGCATGAAAAATTTTACAATGAGTTGACTGATCATTCCTAACGCACCATCCTTGTAGAGTATGTTCTCGAATATCTTCGATACATTCTAGTATATGCTCTATGGGGTGGTGTGTTATAGTTTTTGGTATTAAAGCCTAGGCTTAGTATCTTACACAGGCGTTCTTCATAATTATGTCAAGGTACATGCATCGTAAACATGTCATAGCATTCATTAGCAATTGATCCCCAGTCTGAGTCACATTACGCAAGTCATATGTATGAACATTCGTTATGAGTCTGAACTGATAGAAATAATGAAAAGAATAAAGATCTATCAGAGGGTAAGAAAATGAAAGTTTGTCGAGATATTGAAATAAGAGATGCTTTATGGTTCGATATGTTAAACAAAGACTTAGTGTACTTGTATTTGTTGTTATATAAGTGAATATGATATCAATATTATGTTGTGATTATGTACTTTGAATTGATGTGGATGTGAATATGCTTTCGTGGATTAACTAAGAAAGAAATAAAGATACAAGTAGGAAAGACAAGATTAAAAGTGTACAAACAAAGTTGGAAGAAATCAAAATTTTCTATGACCTTGAGAGGTTGAATTTGGAACTAGAATGATTGTTTGATTATCGTGTTAAGAGTTTATGATTTAGTATAAGGTTATATCAATGTATTTGATATTAGAATTTCATTATGGTTATGGAACTTATATTGTTGGATTAATGGAGAACATAATTATGTAAGATGAGATAATTGATAACGATATATGTAAAAAACCTCAAGGTTAAGTTGATTAGTGATTAGGAGTACATATCTAGTAATATGGTTGCCTTGATAAATGATGTTACTAAGCACATATGTATTATAAGCTTGGATATGGTATAGGAAGTGATCTATGACATATTGAATACTCTTAAGTCATAGTCCCCATAGTTAAAATTCTGAGATAACTCAGAGTAGCGCAATGGAAGTATGGAATTTAGTGGTTGTATTAAAATGGTAACTACTAAGGAGAAGTAATTTTTGTATAGTCATAGAATACTCAATTGTTATCTAGAACCGATCAAGATCAAGGTCCCATTAGCTTAAGATATAGATTGGTGACTTCTCAAAAATAAATCTTTGGATAAGATATAATGATCTTGATGTTACATAGTAAGCATTAGAGTCAATGAACATGCCTACTGCTTCATTGAGTTTTAATATATAGAACATTCTGATCGTGTAAAACATGATAGTAATTAATCTCATTAAGGTATTATGAATGGCTGAAAAGTGATGATGAACATAGTTGACTAATAAGGATTACATGAATGGTACAGATGATTGAGGAGAGAATTATTTTTTTATGAAGACTTTTATCGAATTGTATCAGGTAGACCAAATGTTCCATTTCTAGGAATAAATGGATATATAATGAATGAAAAAATGAATATTGGAGTTAGATAAGTATGAGACTTAGGCATAAGAAGCTGAATATATTATAGAGAGAACATGTGTTTTATTTGTTGAAAAGTATCCGAACTACGTTATTTGATTTTTAAAATTGAGATGACACTATTGCTATTGCTAGAGGAACTTAAGATCATAATGTATTCTATATTACTATGTTCAGAAAGTACAAGTTAGAATTGATGTTTGTGTTTATCAGTTCGAAAAAATTAAAATTTGCAAATAATTTGAATTCTGTGGAGAAATCAATAAGAATGATTATACATCAGGATAGGCAGCTAAATCGGTTGACAGTGAAAAATAAATATCTGTTATTGAGAATAGACGATTTATTTGAACGATTAAAGGGGACTTAGCATTTATTAAACTATATCTGAGATCATGATATGATCAATTGAAAATGGTAAAGGCTGATGTACCAAGGAGTGCATTTAGAACTAGATATGGGCAATTTGAGTTTTGGTGATGCCTTTTAGGTTAACTAATGCCCCAGTAGTTTTATAGCTTTGATGAATAAGGTATTTCTAACCTTATTTAGATCATTTGGTGACGATATTCATAGATGACATTTTGGTGTATTAGAAGAGTAGAGAGAAACATTCTGAGCATATAAGGTTAGTCCGACAAATAATGAGAGAAAAATAATTGTATGCCAAGTTCAGTAAATGTGAATTTCGGCTTGATCGGGTGGTGTTTTTGGGTCATATAGTATCTATACAGGGAATACATATAGACCCAAAAAAATTAGAAGCAGTAATGAAATGGGAAACTCTGAGAAATGTATCGGAGATCCGAAGTTTCTTGGATTAGCTGAATACTACAGGAGGTTTGTCGAGGGATTTTTATTGATTTCAACCCCTTTGACAAAGCTTCTGAGGGAGAATGTACCATTTAGATGGGCTGATAAATGTTAAATTAGTTTTGAGGAATTAAAGCATCGGTTAATTACAACACCGATGTTAGCTATTCCATCTAGATCTGAAGGTTGTATAGTGTATAGTGATGCTTCACATAGGGATTAGGATGTGTTTTAATGCAGTATAGCAGAGTGATTGCATATGCATCGAGGCAATTAAAGTATCATAAGTTTAATTATCCAATTCATGATTTAGGACTTACTGCAATGGTAATTGTTTTGAAAATTTGGAGACACTATTTATGTGGCAAGACATTTTAGATATATACTGATCATAAAATTTTGAGGTATTTATTGAGTCGGCAAGAATTGAATATAAGGCAGAAACGATGGATTGAACTACTTAAGGATTATGACTACACAATCGAGTATCACCCAAGAAAAGCTAATGTTTTAGCTAATGCCTTAAGTAGAAAATCCAATAGTAGTGTGGCAGACATCGAGGTTACCAAACTTAGTATAATTAAGAGCATTGATTATTAAGTTGAAGTTGGAACAGAATGAGGTATTATTAGCTACATTAAAGCTTAGACCTGTATTACATGAAAGAATTAGAAAAGGCCAAAGAAAGGGTCCAGAATTCGTAGAGTAAATTGAGAAGTTGAAACTTAATTCAAATTTCGAGTTTGAATTGAAAAATGATACATTATGATTAAAGCAGAGACTATGTGAACGCGATATTGAGAAATTGAGAAAAGAGATTTGGAGGAACCATATATAGGTCTAATTGAGTTTTCTTATAATAATCATTATAACAGTAGTATCGGTATGGAACCATATAAGACGCATATGACAGGAAGTGTCGTTCACCTTTATACTGGGATGAAGAGGGGCTAAGGATTGTTGAAGGCCCAGAACTGATTCAAGATACTATTGATAGAGTGAAATTGATCTGTAATAGAATTAAAATAACTCAAGATAGATAGAAGAGCTATGTGGATCAACATCGGAGGGATATGGAGTATGAAGTAGGAAATAAAGTGTTTCTGAGAGTATCACCTTGGCAAAGAGTGCTAAGGTTTGGTAAAAAGGGTAAGCTTAGCCTTATATACATTGGTCCATATAAAATTATAGAGAGAGTTGGACCATTGGCTTCTAACTTAGCCTTACCGATTGAGATGTCTCAGATTCATAATGTGTTTCATGTAAGTATGCCTAATAGATATCGCTCTGATCTGACACATGTGTTACCGACACAAGAAATTGAAATTTCAATTAACTTGAGATATATTGAGGAACCGATCAAAATAGTGGGCTATTAAATGAAGCAATTGAGAAACTGAGTGATCCCATTGGTGAAAGTCTTTTGGAGAAATCATTCAAGTGAAGAAGCTACATAGAAAACAGAGGAGAACATGAGGAATTAGTACCCCACCTATTTGATCAATCAGGTAAGAATTTCGATGACAAAATTTCTTAAGGAGGGGATAATTGTAATTCTCGTTTTCCATACTAAGGATTAGGACATAAGGTCCTAGACCACTGTATATGAGAAATAGTAATAAGAGATTTTGAAATGCGTTATATTACATGCATATCATTAGCATAAGTATACACACACGTGAATTTTGATTTTTTTACACATTGCAAATACTGTGTAATGTTTATGCACTCAATTGACATTTTTTAGGATATAAATGATTTTAAAATGATCATAATGTGAATTTATGAATCATTATGTCGTGAATTCTAATTTGGTGAATTATAACTATTAAATTAGAATTTTTAGTGAAATTTGAGAGATTTATGAAATGATGAGTATGTTTGAACTAGAAAAAATGTCAAGTGGCAAGATAAATTAATCCGTGGTAGTAGAAATAAGTGACATATGGCAATAAAAATTATTGACAGGTGGCATTGGAATTTAATGACAAGTGTCATAGAAAATTGGGTGAAAATTGGACTAGAAATTTAGAGATAAATGGACTAGTTAGTAAAAGAGCCAAGTGAGAATCGCAATAAGGTGACATGTGGCAAGTGACAAGTGTCACAACACTTGCCACTTACCATACTCACCCACGACACTAACCCATTTGAAAGACCATTGTCATTTTGTCTTTCATTTTGTTTAATACTCTCATCTTCTTCATTTCTTCTTCTCCATCTCACGACACTCTCTTCTCACTAACCCCCTCATCACGTTGAGCTTCGCTATCATCTTTTACTAGCCACTCCAAAATGTTGTTGTTCGCAAGGTTACACGTGCTAAGTTTTAATATTTATAACCTTGGTAAATTCCGCAAGCGCACAGGTTGTTCGCGTAGTACCTATGGTATCGATCTCACGAGGAGGGTAACTAGTCCTAAAATCTAAGGTCGCACTAAACTACAATAATTCTAAATAATAACTATTGCAGAAATAAATCGAGTAACAATCAATTTTGAGAATTAAAATGTAGAAAAGTAAACAAAATAGCAATTCACACAAACAATCCAAAATCAACCTAGAAACCACCAAGTGAGAGAAAAGGGGATTCAATCTGAAATTAACGAAACCCTAATCAATTATGCAATTCTCGACTTAATGGGTCTAGACGGTCCTAGGGTGAATTACTCTCTCTCGAGCTATAATTCTTAACCCTAATTAATGATCCCTAATTTAAATTATGGAAGTGCGATCTCTAGATTCGCAATTAACCTAAAAACTAAATTTGTTCTAAGTTATCTATTAACCTATTGGGAATATATGCTCGATCGGTTTGATCCATTCCTTTACCTATCAATTCACCTAACTCTAGTTAGCGCAAATTAATTATTTTTACTCGACTCACCCTTTTAGTTTATTGCCAAATTATTACGCGCAGAAATTGAATCACAATTAAATCAGAAGAAAATATAACCAATTAAACTTTATTAATCTCAAGAATTAAAAACCCAAAGGTGAGTATAGACAATAATCAACAGTTAACAATATCAATTTCAATAAATATCCCAATTTGGAAATAAACATAGAAATACTATCGGAACGAATCGTGGAGGCAATGACAGCAGGAAACCACCTATTTTGGAAAGTACGTCGCGTCAAACTTCTTCTCCGTGTCTCTTTTCTTTCTTCTCCTTCCTCAATCTCTCGCTTTCTCTCTAGGTTTTCTCTCAGAATTGAATGACATGAAGGTTCTCTTTCACGACTCTGTACTCTCTTCATCTGTCTCATAATGTTCTATTTATACTTTAGGCGTTCTAGGTCAAAGTAGGGGTCGAAACGGTCTAAAAAATCTTGTAAATTTTGAGTTTTTACGGGGCCACGATTGAAGCCAGTGCCTAAAACTTTTTGTCATGATCGTGGCATGAATGGAACCATTCTGTCATGACTGTGCACCCCTGTGCACGATCGTGACCTAGCTACTTTGGCTCATCCTTGTTTGTCACGATCGTGGCCTACTATGCACGATCGTAGGCCATGTCTTTAGCCCGAAAACTCCTCAAATCTACTCCGTTCTTCACCATTTATCCTGAAACACTAACAAACCCATCAAGGTACCTCAAAAATATAACAATTAAGGTTAAAGACTCATACTAACCATAAAAAACACTTAAACACATAAACTAACACAATTAACACATAAACACACACTCAACACTCAATTTAACACTAAATACTTA
>JAOTAY010016739.1:0-14504 GCA_025629805.1 Erythroxylum baracoense
CTAAATGGACAGGTAGATGCTCCATACAGTCAAAGAAGCTTGGAGGAAATATCCCTTCTAACTTGCATAAAATTACTAGAATTTTCCTTTCCAATTTTTCCATTTCAGCCAACTTAATCTCAGATGATGTTAATCTTTTGAAAAACAAACTTAATTCTATTATTTCTTCCCAAACATTATTCGATAGCAACTCCTGAAATGCTATTGGAATTATCCTTTGCATAAACACATGACAATCATGACTTTTCATCCCAAATAATTTGTACTTCTGCATATCCACACACCTTGCCAAGTTTGAAACATAACCATCGAGAAACTTTAGACTTTTCAACCATTCACACAATATTTCCTTCTATTTTTTGTCCAAAGTGTAACATGCTTTCGGATATTTACTGGTGCGAAGATCTTTATGTAACTCATTCTTTCTACAAAAAAGTTTCAAATCAACTAGTGATTTTGCATTGTCTTTTGTCCTCCTTTCAATGTTCATTATAGTATTGAAAAAATTGTCAAAAAATATTTTTTTCAATATGCATCACATCTAGATTATGACGTATCAAATTAGTTTTTCAATATAAAAAATCGCAAAAGATTCTTCGTTTTCTCCAGCCAAAGTTTTTACTAACGTTTGTATTAATTTCATCAGTTTCAAATTCTGTAATCTTCAGCAAACCTAATTCCTTAATCTCCTATAATATCTCTTCATTAGCTTTGTGAGGGGGAGGAGGTGTTTTTACTATCCTATTCTTAATGAACTTTTGTTTATTGAGTCTAAATGGATGAGTGGAGGAAGAAATTTTCTGTGATTGTCAAACCAACATATTTTTCCCTGTTTGGAAGATAAAATGCATTAGAATCATTGCCACAATAAGGACAAGCCAATTTCCCTGTTGTGCTCCATTCAAACATCATGGCATATGCTGGAAAATCACTAATGTTACACATCAAAGCTGCTCTCAACACAAAATTTTGTTTCAAAGACACATCATATGTCTCAACACCATATTCCCAAAAATACTGCAATTGAGATATTAATGGTTGTAAGAATACATCAATTTTATACTTTGGATTTGTAGGCCTTGACACAATCACTATCAAGAACATATATGCCTCTTTCATACACATCAATGGAGGCAAATTATTAGAAGTAATTATGATTGGCTATGATGAATATTGCTGGCCAGATTGACCAAAAGGTTGGAATCCATCCGTTGACAATCCCAACTTAACATTTCGACTTTTAGCTGCAAACTCATAATAGGTGTCATTGAAATGTTTCCATGTCAGTGCATCTGATGAATGACTCATTATTCCATCTTTCTGTTGGTGTTCATTGTGCCATCTCATATGAGATGCAGTAACATCAGAAGCATATAATCTTTGAAGTCTCGAAGTTCGTGGGAAATAATACATCCGCTTCTAGGGTATGAATTTATGTTTCATAGAACGCTTTCTAGGCTTGAACCTAAATTGACCACAAAATTTGCACTCTTGTAATTCTAATTCATCTCCTTAATATAACATACATCCCAATCTGCAACAATCAATCTTTTTAATAGGCAAACCAAAACTCCTAATAAGTTTCTTCATATTGTAAAAACTATCAATTATTGTATGATCAGGAGGCAATGATTGATTATACCATCCAATAATTTTATCAAAACTATGATAAAAAAATATACCCTTCAGACTTTATGTTCAATATTTGAGCAATTGAAGACAATTGAGTCATTATTTCACAATTTGGCCATAGTTCTTGGTCAGCTGAGTGTAATAAGTCAAAAAACTGTTTTGAATTTATGTTTGTTTCTTCTTCAAGATTTTCTACATTTTCATGAAAGGTATAACCAGCTGCATCATAAACTATTTACATGTAAGGATTTTCATTTGCATCCACATTATTTGTACTAAATCCAATCCCCCCTTCAAACTCATTTAAGTTCACTGATGATTGTACTTCATTACCCCTTGAGGTGCTATAAATTAATGGTTCCCCATGTCGTGTTCACTCAAAATAATTTGGGACAAACCTTTTCTCAACAAATGCCCTTTAACTTCATCAATAGGGAGGAAACGAATGTGTTTGCGCTTTTTACATAGACATTTGATCTTTAGGCCATCCATATATACAGGTTGAGAACAAGCATAAAGAATAAAAACTTCAACGCCTTCATCAAACTCAGGATGAATGAAGTCATCAGGTGTTAATCGTCTATACATCTAAGATCTATCAACATTACTCATTTCTGTAAAACTGTTAATTTCAAACAATGATTCCATAGTTAATATACTTCATCTTCCCTAAAGTTTACAAAACATCTAAACTTTACACAACATCCTTTAAGCATTAACCAATTGAATTAATGACCTACAATTGGTTTCAAAACTATGTTATGTGACATTTTTTACACCTGTGAATTAAGAAAACAAGTTCTCGTTGTGACTCCTATGCTTATGGAATTTTTCACCGATAAGTCTCACAGGAGCTGCATCACGAGTTTCCAGCCTATATATCGTCCTAGGGGTTTATTATGTAAAGAATTTGTGTTGTCCATAAAAAGTATTAATTCCTTATGTTAGTAATAAGTTTGCATTAATCACATCGAAGTTGAAGTATTAACCAATTGAATTAATGACCTATAATTGATTTCAAAACTATAGTACGTAGCATTGTTTACACATGTGAATCAAGAAAACAAGTTCTCGTTGTGACTCCTAGGCTCGTGGAATTTTTCACCGATAAGCCTCACGGAAGCTGCATCATAAGTTTCTAGCCTATATACTGCCCTAGGGTTTACTATGTAAAGAATTTGTGTTGTCCATAAAACATATTAATTCCTTGTGTTGATACTAAGTTTGCATTAATCACATCGAAGTTGAAGTATTAACCAATTGAATTAATGACCTACAATTGATTTCAAAACTATGGTACGTGGCATTGTTTACACCTGTGAATCAAGAAAACAAGTTCTCACTGTGACTCTTAGGCTCATGGAATTTTTCATCGATAAGCCTCACAGGGGCTGCATCACGAGTTTTCGACCTATATACCATCCTAAGGGTTATTATGTAAAGAATTTGTCTTGTCTATAAAACGTATTAATTCCTTATGTTAATACTAAGTTTTCATTAATCACATCGAAGTTAAAGTATTAATTGATCGAATTAATGAACTACAATTAATTTCAAAACTATAGTACATGGCATTACTTACACCTGCCAATTAAGAAAACAAGTTCTCGCTGTGACTCCTAGGCTCGTGAAATTTTTCGCCGATAAGCCTCGTAGGAGCTGCATCATGGGTTTCTAGCCTATATACCATCCTAGGGGTTTATTATGTAAATAATTTGTCTTGTCTATAAAATGTATTATTTCTTTGTGTTAATACTAAGTTTGTATTAATCACATTGAAGTTGAAGTATTAATCGATCGAATTAATGACCTATAATTGATTTCAAAACTATGGTGTGTGGTATTGTTAGCACCTGTGAATCAAGAAAACAAGTTCTCGCTGTGACTTATAAGCTTGTGGAATTTTTCATTGATAAGCCTCATGGGAGCTGCATCACGGGTTTTCAGTCTATATACCATCCTAGGGGTTTATTATGCCTCAAATCATCCATAACATCTCAAACTCATTTCACATACAATAAATGCTTATGTAATCATACATCTACTCATCAATGATTCAAACAAAGCCAAAATATAAAAGTTAGACTATTAAAGAAGAACATAAAAACTCATCAATGTCTATACCATTGGACCTAGCACACATATATCCCAGGACATATTAGATGAAACTAATGCAAAATTGATGAAATATTACTAAGCAATTTCCTTGATTTTCTTAATGGAACAAGCTTTGCTCCAATTGCCAATACGATGGGAGGACCAAACATAAATCCCCAAGCTTCTATTCCTGAAAAAGGAATTTAAACCATATAATGTGAAACGAACTAACATCTTGAAGTTGAATAAATGAGCATATCTACTTGGTAAATGATGTAGGTTTTGAGGAAGCTATCACCAAAGAAAAGTGAAAAATTTTATTTTAATTCAAAATAGAAGTTGTTGTTGAAAATTACGATTCATAAAAATGAATTGTGGAAGTTACAATAAAAAGTTTGATTTTATCATTTGTGTGACTGTGCTTGAAAGTTATTATTAGAACTTTTATGATGATAACTAACTTATGAAAGAGATTTGTTAGATGTATGCAATGAAGGATAAGAAAAATAATTAATGTGTTTTTTATTAATAATTGCTTGATTTGACATTATTTTTACAATATATAAGTAAAAGGATGTGATTTTTTTCCTAATGATTGGATACTATAATGAGTGATTTCGCTTTAACACTCACTTTTGATGTATTGAAGAAGAATATAGAGACAAAAACAATAACAAAGATGATGAAAAGGATAGAATTTGGTGAATATGAATATAAGAACCTAAAACTTGTCATAGTTGTGTTTATCTTCTACTTTTCCTTTTGGTGTATAATTACTCTTATTCTGAAGCTAAAATTGGTGTATTTGAAGCATGTTCAAGTGCTTAAAGAGTTTCAAATTTTAATGTGAATATTACTATATTAACTTGAGCAAATGTATTTTAGTGTTGTATATATTTACCAAACTTTGATCAACGGACATGTTCAAGTGTTTAAAGAAATGATTTTGATAATAAATATTTTAGATAAAATCTGGTAATAATAAAATCTTTAGTGCTACAATAAGGAAAACATTGCTTTCAAAAATAACACTTTTGAATATTACCTGGATTTAATCAAAGTAGGAGATAATATTGTCTGATGTCAAATTTTGGCAAGTATGTTATCTAAGCTAAAGACATGATGATCATATACCAACTTCAATTGTTTGTTTTATGTATCTTTAAAAAAAGCTCTATTTGTAGGTTTCAAATTTTGAGGGTCCATATCAACTGCCTATGTAATACCATAACAAATAAGTAACAACTTTACTTTATAATGAGAATATATGATTGAATACAATAAATACCATACCTTAATATATACAATACCACAACTCCAAACATTCAATACAACTCCTATAAATAAAAAATAACATCACTCATATTTATAGTGAGAATAACATGTTTAAGTATAACGAACACTATGCATCAACATATACGATACTATAACTCCAAGCATTCAATACAACTCCTATGAACAAAAAATACCATTGCTCATAACATTAAGTAATTCATTTACTTTATTATGGGAATAAAAGTTTGAGTATAATGAATAAATGCCTCATTATAATATTTGAATGTATGGCCAAACATAAATATCCTCTACTTCATTCTTTATATGCCTTCGTTGATCATCCCGATTCAGTGATGCATATAAGGGTTGTGCATTATCACGATAGGATCATAAGTATTCAAGATGCTTATTTTACAGCTAGCTGTTGCTGCCTAATTTTTTGACAGACTTTCGTGTTCCGTTGCTATAATATGTCGAAAAACTTGCGGGGATATTTTCCCTCCACGTTTACTGATGAATGTTTTGGACGTTGAAAAAATAAAATTTTTTCGTCAACTTCACTAATAGATAAGACATTTCCGTCACTAATTTACTACGGAATGGTTTCTGCCAGTAATTTTCCATCGGTAATCTGTTATTTTCTTGTAGTGAATGATCCGCAAACCATTGAATGGTTTTTGTGAACAAATTTCCTGTGAGGTCTTATTGACAATATCTTTTAATCTCTTTCCAAACATGACCTACATAGCCACGCTAAAAAAAGGTGGTCCTTAGTTTCATCACAGTCCTTGTATAAGAAACAATTTCTATCCATATGCAGTAAGTGCAATCTATCAATTGTACTTAGTCTATTTTTCATTATAAGCCATAACAACAAAGAGGTTCTAGGAATCGAAAACTTATTCTAAATAATGTTGAACCAATACAACTTAGTACTAAGTGGTTGTAATAGATTCCTAGTTTGCTTGCTAGGAATATTAAAAATTTGTTTCCCTTTCTAAAAAGTCTATTAGTATTCTGAATATTTGGTAAATATGAAGATTTATATCTTAGCGAATCTTGAGGAAGAGCCCAATTATTGTTTTGTATCAAGTTAGAGACTTTGTCATCCAAGGAACCAAGAGATCTGGCTGCTGAGGATCTAATTTTATGCATTAATTGACCATAGCTATAATATCCTAGTTCGATTATTATACTGTGTAATATGCTATACTTGCAATTTATAGAGTATGCTTTATTTATGGTGTACTAGAGTAATATAAGCATTTAAATGTAGTTCTCGAATAAACCAGAGATAGTTCTGGAATCAACAAAAATTTCTCAAAAAATTTCTGAAAACTTCGAAAACCTATGGAATGTGTCTGAATGAGCTTTAAAAGCCTCAAATGTGCTTTGGAGATTTATGTGACACTTTTGGAAGAAATCTGGACAATTTTGGTGACATTCATTGATTTCCGGATTCAATATGAAAATTCTTCTAGGAAATTGAAAAGTTATTAAATAATTTCAAAATACAATGAAAAGCTCTAGATTTAGGATTAGAGTCCATAGGAACTAAAACAGGTCAAAATGGAGGTTGTTTGAATAGATTTCGAGTAATCCAAAATTATTGGACTAAAATGCCCTTTTTGGTAAATAATGGGTATTGATGATTTTAAACCCATTCAAAATTTTAAAAGCATTCAATCAATAAGTATTGACCCTAATTAGATTATTTCATGGTCAATTTGAAAATAAGACGTTATGGAATGTTTTCAGGATTTCATTCAATTAGTTGGTGAATTAAACTCATTAGGGGCAATTTGCTCTTTTTGTATAAATGGTGTAAGTGGATTAATGAGTCACACCTAATGACCAATTAGAAACTTTCTTAAGGGTTAAGCATGATTAATTGAATGGTGATGAGTCATTAAAAAAAAGACGAATTGGAAGATGCCATATGTAACGCACTAAAGGATTTTAAAGGAGTAATGTAAGACCAATTGCTTCCTTCTTTCAACATATACGTGAGAGAGAAACAAAAAAAGAAGCCGAAGAGAAGAAAGATTCATGTTTTGGCCAAGGAGAGAAGAAGGAGGGTGCAACTGATTTTTGATAGGTCCATGAATTGAAGAGAGCTTGATCAAGACTAGGTGTTCTTTAATTGTCCAAAAGATTGAAAGAAAGTGGTCAGTTTCCTAACCTAAAATTTTAGTTTTGGTGCTTGTGAGAGGGACAGATTCATGTAAGATAAATTATGATTTTTGACTTTCCATAAAGAAGATAATAAGTTTGGAAGCATTTAAGGGTTGAATATAACAAGAAAAAGAGTTATGTTTAGTGAAATTTTGACATTGATTCTCGGTTCACTTGAACTAGCCCCATTGTTTTGGACATAAATCAGGATAAAGACCTCCAAATTGAGTGATTCCAATTGGTGATGAAACCTAAGACATAGTAATAAAAATATCTAGAATAAACCTAGACCAATTTCTGGATTAATGATATCGAAGTTTGAGATTGAAAATAGTACCCTAATACTAGCCCTATGTTGAAATAGATTGTGATATTTGGTACATTTTTCATGATTTAGAAGTTCAAATGGCATCATTTTTAATAATAGGGAAACTAGACACTTAGGAGAACAAATGTATAAAAGATCCAAAAGCCTAATTTGAACATTTATTATGTGAAAAGTAAGGAACAAATGGAGGTATGGATTCTAGACATAGGTCATAACAGTGACTCATCATGAATGATCATGGTATGGTGAATTAAATCAGGTGAGATTGTTTTTTGAAGAAATTAGTAAGTTAGAATGGGTAAAATATGATATTTAAGTGACTCTGGAAGTTATATTTGGAAACAGAGACCAATAGGTTAGCTTAAGGAAGTAAGCAAAAATATAATTAACGTACATATTATACGATTAGATACAAATCTTGAATTCGATTAAACATAATAAATAGTTTTAATGCCTTATTACCTAATTTGGAAATAAATGCCTAACCAAAATGCGCTTTATGTAGGTAAAGAGAGGCACAAAACATGTGAGTGTTCTTGGAGATAAGTTAACAAAGTGAATTTTAAATTTATTTTATGAAAATGATTTATATTCTATCGTGAAGTGAATATGGATTATAAGTTTTAAATAAATGATGCATTATAAGTGAATATTGCTAGAATAAATTTATGTTTTTAGCAATATATGAATTGAAGTTTGAAAGTTAAATCTTATATGATTTGAGTTTAAATTGAGATGATTTTATTGGTTGATAAAAAGGGAATGGCTTTTAGCCTATGGTATACTGGTAGGTTTTATACATAATATTATACCAGTGTATAACGATTAACTTAGTACAGGTTAAGCGATGAAGAATCAACTCTGTAACTAATAGTTGACCAATTACAGGAAAGCAATGTTAAACCAACTCTGTAACTACTGATATATAGCAATTAGTCTAGTACGAGTAAATGATGTAGGACTAGCTTCGTAATTAGTGGTTGACTAGTTTTAGGTAAGCAATGTAGAGTCACCTCTGTAAATTGTAGTTAAGCAGTCACAGGTAAGTGATGTAGAACTAGCTCTATGGCTTATTACAGCTAAAAGAAGCAGAGCTAGCTCTGTAAGTACCAGTCTATAGTGGTTAACCTATTACAGGTAAGCAATGCAGAACCAGGTTCGTAATTAATGATTAACCAGTTACGAGTAAGCGATGCAGATCCAGCTCCGTGACCTTATGCCTAAGGGTACCATAGTGTAAAGAAGTTTTTGGTGGGCTATATCATATAGGAAGATCATGAAAATAAATAATAATGTCGCAACTATTTATTTTTAAAAATAATTATGGTACTAATTCTAGTGATTGGCTTATTTACAATATAAACTTTTTCAAAAAAATTATTGTCACCACTATTTATTGATTAAAGAAAAAAGAAAATGGAAATTCTTATATTATAAGTTTAATTTCAAAAAGGCATTTTGAAATAGTAAATTCACAAAAATGAAGTTATGTTTTAAACATTTTATTAGATTACTAGATTTTATGATGCACAAGTGAATTGTTATGAAAATTATTTTACCGTAAGCTTTATGATTTTATGAGAATATTTCAGTTATGCTATTATAAAAAGTTACTTTTAGTAAATTGATTATACTCACTAAGCTTGTTTAGTTCAACCTTTTTTTTTGTTTTTAAACAAACCAACCCAGGTATGCATTTAAGTGCTGTAGTAATTTGGACTCCGTCACAGGATTAGTTGTATGGTCAGGTGCTGTTGAATTTGTCTTGTGTTTCTTATGTATGTGTTTGATTGAAATTGGCTTAATTGCTTATATATATGTTGTCAAGTATTTTAGGAAAGGGTTTAAAAGTTTGATCTCGTAAACATCTTTAGGATTGTAAATCTCTTTTTCTTAATGAACTACGAGGGCTTTAATCCTCAACGATGTTTTTAAAATGTTGAGAATTGTATGTTTGTGATTGCTTATGATGTGGACCTGAGCTCCCATTTCAGAAGTTGAGATGGTATATGAAATATTGGAAGTGTTTTAAAATATGATATGCAGGTCTTTGAAAATTTTAGGAAGGTCAAAATATAAGCGTTGTCCTACCAAAATTTT
The DNA here is from genome assembly GCA_025629805.1 of Erythroxylum baracoense. Taxonomy (NCBI): domain Eukaryota; kingdom Viridiplantae; phylum Streptophyta; class Magnoliopsida; order Malpighiales; family Erythroxylaceae; genus Erythroxylum; species Erythroxylum baracoense. The sequence goes on from JAOTAY010016739.1 coordinate 9,608, forward strand.
TAATAAAATGATTAATAAAAATAAAGGGTATACCATTATTTTATTGCACTTTAAACTTTTAAAGTATAAAAAGTTTTTAACAGATGAACGACTTGGCTTTGTGAGAACATTTTGATTGAGTTAGATATCGATTAGAAGGCTACCGTGTGGTCGCCAGGAGGGCTTCACTCGAGTTCCTGAAGGAAACTTTGGGATGGGTCCTTTAAATAACCTATCCAGTTATTATACCAAATAGAATTATTTTCATCATTCCCTACTTTATATAAGATATCAACTTTAATATGATCTCTAAGCTGTAGGAGTTGTTCGAGAAACCAAGAATGTGAGTGGCTTCTTTGCACCTTCCAGATGCTTTTGCCTTTCAAGAAGTAACTATGCAGCCATTTCATCCAAAGTGAAGTTTTATCTGCTATAATCTGCCATAGTCTTTTTACAATCAAAGCTTCATTAGTAGTCTTAATTTCATGCACTCCCAGCCCACCTTGCTCTTTAAGAGAACAAATATCTGACCACTTGACTTTTGCAAAGCCCTTTACTCCATCTTGGTAAGTCAACAGAAAATTTCTAAACTATCTTTTGAGCAATTTAATAAGATTTTTGGAAATAAAAGTATGGGAACTCCAATAGATTTGTAAAGAAGATAGTATTAATTTGGTTAATTAAAATTTTCCAACATAAGAAAGAGATTTATTAACCCAAGAGGAAAGTCTTTTTTGAACCTTTTCGATCAAAATAAAGCAAATTTCAATCTTCTAGTGGCTATAAGTAGACTAAGATACAAAAAAAGAGGAAGCTTCTTGCTTATTCTAGTAATTCTAGAAATGAAAGATTCCATACCTAATTCTACGTTGGAAATCAAGAATTGGCTATTGTTAAAATTCAATTCTAGAACTAAAAATCTTGTGAAAAGATGAAGAGAATCCATTAGAATTTGGATTGAAGCTAGATGAGCTTTGCAAAACAAAAGTAAATCATCAATAAAACATAAATTAGTTAAGGAGACTTTTCTACATTTGGAATGGAATTTGAATGGATTCATATTAGTATTACGCTTCATAAGAAGGGAACAAGCTTCCATATATAATATGAAGACATATGGAGACAAAAGGTCCCTTTGTTTTATCCATGTGGCACCTTTATAAAGTTTGGAAGGGCTACCATTCACCGAAACACAATATGAGGCAATAGAAACACATTCCTTAATTCAGGTGCCAAACTATGTAGGGAATATAAATATTGTTGTGATTAATTTTTATTGATTTTGCAAGCCTTTATATTTTTACTTTTGGTTACAAATTCCTGTGTTTTAATCCAAAGTTGAATGAAATGAGGATATATGGTGCTTTTTGCTTACATAGCAGAAAAGCAAAGAAATGCATTACATGATAATGAAGTGATGTCTAGGGCTCCCATTATGTTACTCACGGTTGTGACATATTTTGTCACACCTACGCACATTCTCTTACAATAAATTTAATATCTTGCGTGTCACGCATGCAGATGATAGTGAATTAAAGAAATCCTAAACTTAGACCCTTTTTATAAAAAGAATGTTTATAGAAAGGAAAGAGGAGGTTGAAAAGAGGGCTAGAGGCTAGAGGCAGAGAAAAATAGCAGAGAGTAGTTGGCTAGTGAGAAAACAGCAAAGAAGTCATGAGAATAAAGCAGAGATAGAGAGCTAGAGATGAAGTTAAAGCTCAGTTAGTATGAGCAACCGTTCTTTTTGGTGAGAATAAAGCAGAGGCAAAAGTCGAGATCCAATGCTAGATAGCTTGAGCTTGGTAGGAGATTCAATGCCAACTTCTTCTTCTGAGAGTTCTTCATTTTGTTTATTCATTCTTATTTCAACTTTTGGTATTGTTGTTAAACCTATTTTATCTTCTATTTAGTTAAACTTTTTTACCTATTATTACTTTGATATTCCATCTTCTGTTTATTTCCTCCGTTATCACTTTGATATTTCTTTTTTTATTGATAAACATGGGATTGCAGCTTATGAGGATGATAAACTATTTTATTTCATTATGGGCTAATTGTTTGTTCCTGAGAATTAATGAAACTAACTTAGTCCACTATGCATAATTGAGTTACTATTTTATTGTCTTGATATTTTTAGTAGTTTATGAACTTATTAGATATAATAGTTTGGCCAACTTTTGCATCATTTTGATATTAAATGAAGAATTAAGAGAAAAAGTTTAATATTAAAATGAGAAAATATAGATGCTTAAGTTATGAATTAAAAACATATTAACCTAAGTTGGTAATTATTAGTTTGGTTTAAATAACTGATTTAGATGATAAACTTGTCAAATATGAAAGTTAAATGTAGTTTATTATTTAAATTGATTTTAGAACCCAAATGTTAATTTTATCAAGAAAATTATCCAATTAATTTGTCTTAGTCATGTATAGGAGATTAAATTAGTGAAGTTAATTTCTTAATAGTTTACCAAATTGATTGATCAAATTGTTCTTTGCTTCTAGTTAAATCAATTTACTTTTTAGTGTAATTACTTAATTTTCTTTAAAACCTTTTACTCAACAAATTGGAAAAGAGTGTTTAGGATTACATTTGTTTTTATTTTTATTTAAAGTTAATTTAAGTAAACCAATTTCACCTCCTTGAGAGAAAACCCTAGGTATTCAACTACAATTACCTCATATACTTACGAGTGGGTTAGCCTAGGTTTTTTCAAAACTTAGTTTGACATAACAAGTTTTTGGCATCATTGCCGAGCAGGTGTTTAGTGTTTAAAACTTATATTAAATTTGATCGTTTTGTCTTTTCATGCAAACATTTTTATCGTGTTATTTCGTTGATTTGTTTTAGCAAGTTTTGTTATTAATTCACTACTATCTTTATTTTGTTTATGCTAGTAACGAAGGAGTACGACAGACCAATGATTGGTACTACCACTTCATACATATGTTTGGAAGAGGCAACCGAAAACTATTAATTGAAGAGCATCCACTATAACATGTTGCCATCGTTTATGGGATCCCTCTTGAGCAAGTTTTGATTCTATAAAACCCTCAATGTTTCGCAAGTGCATTAGCTGTAAGTGCAGTAGTTGAGGTGTCGATCCTACAAGGAATTGGTGAACAAATTAAGTCCTAACTTTTTTCCAAGGTCTAAAATTGTATTTAAAATGAAAATTAAATGACAGAAAATTAAGCCATTGAATATGGATTGATTGAGAATGAAATTCTAAAATTAATGCAAGGATTAAACACAACCACTTAGTAATAAAAAAATCACACAAGAAAGATTATCCAATCATTAAACCCTAAAACATAAACCTTAATTGAATTAAATTACTAAAATTGCAATATCTCAATTAACAAAAACAACCCACATTAGAATTAGATCTTAAACACTCTAATAGATAATCGGCATACGAGATCTCTCTTCATATAAATTACTTTGATTGTTTATAGATTATTAAGTCTCATTACCTAACCTAATCATTTTGCTATCAGTTTACTCTCTTGATTTGTTACTGAAGCATGCAAATACGACAAACAATCACAATACCCAATACGCTAACATCAATAGCAATCAAATCAACATTGATTTAAGAACAAATCCCAAAAAGAGTTTAGAACATCCTTAATCACAAATTCATCATCCTTATATCCATTTTATGTATGAAATGAAAGAAAAAACAAGATGAATTAAGAAAGTTAACTTGGAATGGACTAGGAGTGGTGGCAACAGCAACAGCTCCTTCTTTTTCTCTCCTCTTCTCTCCTCTTCCTTGGTTCTTTCTAAAAGTGACAAATGGAGGATCTCTTAATCAGGTCATTTTCTTTCCCTTTTATAGTGTTTATGCCTTTTAGGGTTAAAAATAGGTTTTATCTAGGCCAAAAAGTCCAAAACGACTCTCCAAAATTAGAAATGGAAGCAGATCCTCATATTTGTATCACGTTTATCATGATCGTGGCAGGTATGTCATGATCGTGACATCACTGTCACATGGTGCCATTTGACTTCTGTTAAGATTATGACAAGGGTGTCACAATCATGACCATGACTGGCCTATTTCTGTCTGTTACGATCGTGACCTTATGTTGGAACCCGTTTCTGAATCCCAACTATCTAGAATATTATAAAACGTGAACTTGCTCTGATACCACAACTATTGGGGAACCGTTTCTGGACCCCAACTGTCATGCAAAATAACATAATACGTGAGCTTTTTCCAATAGAGACACCTTGACCATTATCTTTTCATTTTCTTTTCTCTGATACCACTAGATGTCGCATACTTACAACACACATTCATCACCCATACTTGCATTCAAAACTCCCCTTTTTAGCTCACCTCCGCTCTTCGACTATCCATTTATCCATTTCGACCTGAATACCTCAAGGAACAGCGTTGGTGAGTCTACACTTTACATATATACATGCTTCGGGACTGTTGGCATAACTTTTGCTATAGACATCTAATTTAGGGTTTCTTTCAATAGTTGGAAAGAGAATTTCAAGAGCTACAACTTTCATGAAGACCTTGAAGGCCAATTTTTACTTCTGAATGGTCAAAAAGAGGACAGAATATAACTATAAACAATAACCCAGACGATATCTTGAACAGTAACACAGAGAAAGTCTGTGAATAGTAACATAGACGAATCCTTGTGAACAGTAACACAGACGAATCCTTGTGAATAGTAACACAGACGAAGTCTATGAACAATAACATAGACGAATCCCTGTGAACAGTAACATAGACGAAGTCTGTGAACAGTAACACAAAGGAAGTCTGTGAACAGTAACACAGACGAGTCTGTGTACAGTAACACAGACGAATCTATGTACAGTAACACAGACGATATTCTTCAACTCATATAACTTCTTAACTCCTTCTTATAATCCTTGGCCTATGATCTA
>JAOTAY010016786.1:0-14503 GCA_025629805.1 Erythroxylum baracoense
AATATTGTTCATTCCTTATAACAAAATTAATAGCTAAAATAATTAAGCTTGAATGTTGTAGAATTATATTTAAATGAGTTTACAAATCAATAATTTAATTACATCAACCTATACAGACATCCAACATAAAAAAAACTTACCATTTTGTAAACAAATGGAGTTTTTGCCCTGAAGTGCAAAACATTCAATTCAACACTTAGATTAACTAATTAGATTGTATATTAACTTTGATCACTTAACATTATAAACAATGAAAATACTATAAAACTAGACATAAATTTGAAACAAAACACCATTCATTATACAATTTTAGTATATAGGAATGTGAAGAAATCGCCAATAAATGAGAACTATTTATAATGAAAATGGAATTATAAGTGAACATCTAATTCATTTATTACATATCTAAAATCTCGTATTTAAAATCACGTAAGAAAATAATCCAACATTCCTAATTTTAATATCAAAATATAAACAAAATTATACTTAACTCTAGCTATATCCCAATGTCAAATGAGCATTAGGTTAAACTTAAAAATCTAAAGATGTGCTTGAAACCTTAATCAAAATCCCCAAATTGAAACTATAATCAAAATATCCAAATTCAAACCGTAATCAAAATCTCCAAATTAAAACCTTAATTAAATTTAGTCCCTAAAAACCAAAAAATTAATAATACCTAAAGTAAAAAGCCTTTTTTAAACCTTTAATGAAAACTTAAAGTTTTTACCAGGCAATGTCTCTTGTCTGGTAGAAGCTCAGTTAATGCATCCAAGAGCAAGCATTTTGACAAAAGAATAGAGTCTTCAAATCTTATATACTCGTTTAGCTCCCTATTTACATTTTCATCAAATTCTTAGAGGTAGAAAACATAAGTTAGAACCCTATTGCTATGCAACTTGAACTCAAGATGGAAGCAGCTGAATTTAAATGGACTACAAATCAAAAGTTAGTAAAAAAAGAACCACCCCTAAAGTCATTATCATTGGGATAGATAATGATCAAAATTGAACCAAATTCTAACAAAGTAAGAATAGCTAAACTTAACTCTATGCAAATCTCAAAAGAGTTATTCATAAAACAGACACTTCAATCTCAAATCTCTTCTCTTCAAAATATTGCAACAAATGATTATTAAGTGTAAAACCTTATAATCATAGACAATATTCATATATTATTGTGCTTTCACTAAGTATTGCCCTTTAAGAACAATTAACAAGATGAAAACCATATCAAATTCAACTCAGACAAAAAAAACATAAGTCAGCAAGTCATGCAAAACTCAACAAATGGAGAAACATAATCGTAAACATACACACATGGAGAAGTTGCAGATGTGCGACAGACGGTGACGGCAAGGAGAGGAGAAGCTACAGATGAGCGATGGACGGCAATGGTGAGGAGAGGAGATGCAGACATGCGACTATGGACGGTGACACGAGGATGGAGAGAAAATAGAGAAGGAACATAGGAGAAAACGAGGGGCAAGGTTCAGGGTGCGTTTAACCCTGAACTAAAATGACGTCATTTGTTATTAAGCCAAATGACATCGTTTTTGATTTTTTAATATGACTAATCCGAAGTTAATGACAAAAAGGGAAGACTGGTGGAAAATCACCGGCGAAATACATTACTGTCGGTAAAAAACTGAAGCTACGTAAAATTCACTAGTGGACCCTATATCTATCATTGCAATTCTGACGATATGTAATGGCGGGAAGCATTCCCGCCTAATCTGCCGACGAATATGGCATTTTCATAGCTAATTTTTGTTGGAAATTTTGCCCGAATGTTTTCCTCCACCTTTTCTGACGACAATTTTTTTCGTCACAAAATGAAAATTTTCACGACAGTTTTACAGACGAATAGTTATTTTCTGTCGATAATTTGTAACGGTATTAGTTCCATCGGTAATTGTCCGTCACTAATGTATGGTTTTCTTGTAGTGAACACAAAATTCGCCTAATTAGGTTTGTCTATATCTTTGGGAGTTAAGAGACTATTTCATTAATTAAATAATATAAAGATAATTACAACAGGCTTATAATATATATTTATACATGAAAGCCTTCACTGTTACAATTTTACTCAAAATAAACCCTTTACCAAATCTAACCTAATTTAACTATGATTTTAATAAGTCTCAAAACTCTTTTAGAGTTTAGATTACACCAAAAGTCATGTTTTCATATAAGACTGAGTATACTAAATTGTCCCAGACTGTGGATCTCACCATCTAATTCCAAAATATTACACTGGCTTAGCACATCAGTATCTACTGACCATGAATTTTCCTACTTCTCTTCATACTAACATATGACCTAAGACACAACAGTATTTCTAGCCCGTGAATCTTCCTAACTTCTTTGTGTATACTAACAGGCTGTCACAAATTCAAAAATAATTAGGCATTAATACTACTGCGAATTATAAAGTATTTATATATAGGTTTTATTAAAGTTTGAGATTTTTTTCATTAACTCTTTATAAAATTAGAAATAATATTCAAAGAAAGTGACAACTTAAAGAATTTTTAAGAAGGCTAAGGGATTCAAATTCTTACAAAATGAAACGAGAAATTTTAGCATACGAAAAATTAGAACTTGTGTGGTCAGTCTCTTCCACCATATACAGGACAATTACAGAAAACAACTATGACCCATAATGAACTGCAATCATATTCTCTGACCCATGAAGACCGCTATTCAACCACAAATAGGTTGAAGAAAATAGAAGTGTCAACTTATTGAATGCAACAAAATGGAAGGTAAAGGATAGACCTGTCAGAAGTGGATAGTAGGCAGACGTCGGGGGTAGATCAGCTATATTTAAAATGGTTGATGCTTGGGCAACATCAAAGACTATTATAGCATCAATCATATTTGCCTTTCATCGGGGTACCACGTATTTTGATATTTGTGCATATAATAGGAACCATTACAAAACTAAATAAGATTCTCTAAAATTGAATCTAGTAATCTCTGCCATCCATTTATCAGATAGTAGCAAACTCAACCATCTTGATTTGGTATTATACTCGAACTATATCAAATCACCTCTGGTAGCCTACCTTCAACTTCGTGGCATGAGAAGACAGAAACATAAGCCATCTTCCATAGGATAGTTGAAAAAAAGCCAGTGCATAAGCAAAGCTTTCTTACCAGAATGCGCAAGATGAATTAGCATAGTTAGCAAATAAACCAACCTATAAACCCACCTATCTATCTTCTGGAGTATATCCAGAAGGCAGTGGCTGATATTTCACTTTAGTTGTGTCCATATCATCTGACTCTGGGAAGTTGCCATTGTATTTCAAACTTAAGGCCCTTGGGTTCATCCTTAAAATCTCCTCTTTAGTATAGATGAAAATCTTATGAACCATGCCAACAAGTTCTCTGTAATGTAGGTAAAAAGATGCCAACATTCATGGAAAGTAATGAATTTACATGTCAACAAAAGCTCAAATAGAACTAATTGGAAAATAAATGAAAGAGTACAATAATTCTTATAGCCAAAGATCATCTTCGACAAGCATAATATCACCCTCATCATCAGTGTACAAAATTTGCCAATTCTTTATAGACGCCATTAGTGCACCATCAAATTCAAACAATCTGTCCAATTCCTTAGTCAACTCATCATAGTTGTTGCACTTTGTGAGGTCAATTGACCGACCAAGTATTATTCCCTGCTTGTGAACCTTTTAATACTAAGAAAAGAAAACAAGTTTTTACAATTCATGGGTATTAACTATAACCTCTTAGCATTTGACAAAAGAAAGTACCTTAGTACAACTCCTAGTATAAACATTTAAAGTTTTTCCCTTAGCATCTCTTATGTATTGATTAGCAAAAACAAAATGTTTCTCATGTCCAATATTTTCAACCATTTAGGAACCGCTGGACTGTTCTGAATTATAATCATATTCAATTGGGCATTTTTGGTGACTTGAAGAGCGTGTAAAAACCATTGGCTCGTTCTACATGTTTCTAATAGGCCCAGTGGGCTCTGGTGTCATAGGATTGCTTATGAGATGAATGCCAAAGAGTTTACAACTTCTATCCACATATTTTCTATTCTCATGCCCTTGCACCAATGCTAGCTTCTTCCCTAGATCTCTTAAATGATCGAGATTAACAAAACGAGATGATGATGGGGGAGGCATCAACCAATTTCCATTCAATGTATGAACTCTACCGCCACAAAATGGGGGGTATTCAGAAAACACATTGCATTTATTATTACTCCGTGGTTGACCATTTACATCCCTATAGTTTGCTGGTAAATTTTCATTACACTCTATCAACTTAAGTGATAAGCTTGAAGGCATTAACGACCATTCGTTGGCAAACAAGTTAAACTTCCCATCCTAATCTAATACATGTCTTCTTGTTGGATTAGCAGTTGCTATTGTTTGATCTATAAGTGGTGCACAAAATTCATACGAGGAATTGAAGCTTGCTTCAAAGCCTGACAGTAGATCTGTGTAAATTAATTCATTCCTACCAGAAGGCAGCCAATTATCTAAACCATACCTTTTTGATGAAGAAACTGCATCAACCTTTTCATCACCAACTAAAGGTGGCCAGATAATAGAATTTTCAACATTATCAAACTCGTTACTATCAACAAAGTTGCCTCCCAAGATCTTGGAAAACCCACTTATTAGTGGAGGGTTCACGGTCACCTTGGACAAACCTAAAGTTTGAGTCAAGAAAACTTAGCCTACTTGATACACATGGAACTTGTAGGAAAATGCTTATAAAAAATATGCATGATCATCACCTTCTCTAGCTAGAACAACAAAGTCAGAGGATGAAGGCATGGTCTCTTTGTCCTGGGCATTGGAAAGGAATTTAGTGCAGGAGGATCCACTGCAGGTTTTATTTTCCAAGGTGACACCCTCTCTGGATAAGGTATGCTACATGTTTCATCCCACCTTACCTAAATGTAAAAGGAAGTAATATGACATTTTAGCTGTCAGAATGGATGTAATGTAGTAAATCATTAAGTACTACCTTGAGGCATCTCCATTTGGACTCTTGACACATATTGGGCTCAGCATCTTCAATTCCGATAATAGTGCCAATAAATCTTTAATGAAAAAAATTGGTGAAAAAAATAATGCAACTAATAAATTTCATGAGCAATTTATTTATAGACAACTTTGAACTTCTATAGGAGAAGTAATCAGTACCTCTATTCTAAAGCTTCTTCACCTTCAAATCTCATTTTGAACCTATACCTCTAGAATAAATAATCTTCATGGACTCCATGTACTGGTCAAATGGAACTATAAACTCATCTGGGCTTGTCCTGTGCCAAAAAATCGAAAGAGGAACATGAATACCACGTTAACAAAAAGTCAACAAGAAGCCCCCTACAGTAGTGTTCTTTTTTTATGAGTATGGGTGACCTTGCGATTGAACTTGAGATAACAGACTCACAAACTCTAACTTAAATTGTTAACCATCTCAAGAAGCGAAGAAAGAAATCTAACAAGATACCTAAGCTTGTAATATATTGTAAACATTGTTCCTATCGAAATGGCGTGCCATGCTGTGGCAAGCACACTAAGATGCATACTGTGACTGGATATGACAGATGACGATACATTACCTTGCTGCTCCATCAATCTTCTGACACAAACTTTAAGTTCTTCATTCTCACCTTTAAAAGTCGAATCCTAAAGTAAAATATCAGTGATATATAGGTAACAATTAACCTAGAAGACGAGTAGGGACAGTATTGTAAAAACCACCAACCTTAGAAATATAAAGGCGTCACTAGTAACAAGTCGTTTACAAGTTACAAATACACTCCACTTTGAAGCAAGTGCCTTCTAGGATGACCTGGCATCAACATTAGGAAACGAATTAAGTACCAAATACTGTATACCCATGAAGAATCTCGTCTAGTAACGTATGCACAAAAAATGAAGCAGGGAAGCCAAAACATAAGGTCATTACCCCGAAATATATGACGAAACCTCCATTCGTTTCCATGTAAATCTTTAGCAACCAATTCCTATGTTGAAGGTTGCCTTGACATATCCTACAACGTATTAGAAACCTAATTCCACTTTAGAACCAATTGTTAATTTGAAAAAAAAAAGCAAAAAATGAGTGATTAATTAGCACAAGGTGCATTTGACTAACTAACGGGGCAAACAATCGTCACTGTGTTGTTTAAGAACCAATAATCCACCATGAGTACTGGTATCTGAGGCAGTTAGAGTCTTGTAAAATGAGTGTATGTGAAACTGTGATGGAGAAGATGGGGGAGGTTCCTTTTCCAACATTATAAGACAACTATTTAATAAGAATAATTTGTCTCCAAATGCTCAACCGTGCCTCATATACCATAAAAGATAACGCAGTGAGTACTTACGTTGGCCTCAGGGAGTAACGTCATTTGAGCAAAGGCCTCATTCGTATCTGGCTCTGCTTACAATTTATTATTACATGATAAGCAGAAAATGAAATCACAAAACCTAAAACAAACTTGGAAATCAATTAACCCTAAGTAGAGACCAATAATTCAAACGCCAAAGCTACTAATCACGTACTTTCAGAAGAACTTTGATCACACGACACAGGATCCTTGACAGAAGGTTATAAATCGGTATTTGCTGGTCAATTGACTAGTTAGTGGACACCTCCACCTGATCCGCACATTAATGACAAACTATTTAGGCTCATAAGTAAAACAAAAACTCAATGATTAGGAGGCAAACCAAATTTATGCAAATAGCTTATATTAAGGTTGACATCAAACAAATGATAATCAAATAAATTATATAAAGCGGACCTGTTCAATATGTCCTTGAGGGAGTAGAAGACGCGTTCATTTTCTCAAGGAATGGTTAGCAAAGGACCAGCATAAGCATGCCATAATTAGCGATAAAAAGCTGCTTCGGCGTCTGCACCGCATGCGCCATCATAAGACCATAGTCAAATCACCAAATAATACCGAATTAAACCAGAATTCATCTCTAACCCGAAAACACAAACAAATCTTAGACAACATTTACCTTTAGCACATGGAGAGTTCGTAGAATGACATTGTTGCACCTCCATACCACTCCTCGGGTCGTTAGGTTCACTATAACGGGAAGAAAAGCTATCTTCTTTAACAGTACGATCGTTACCTCTGATACAAACCTCAGAAGAAGCCATAAATCGTAGTTTCTCAGCTCAGATCTCTCGCCTATATCCACTACTAAACCTCATTTAGGTTCGTATGTTAATGCTATTATGAAGATGTCGAAACAGGAAGGTATAAAAAGTTTGTGGCGTGGGTCTTCATTGATGGTGAACAGTGCAATGATAGTAACTGTGTCACAGTTGGCCTTGTATGATCAAATAAAGGAGGCAATTTTGCAGAATGAGGTGATGGCTGATGGGTTTAGGACTCACGTAATAGTGAGCTTTGCGTGCGGGATTTATGGTGGCGGTGTCGTCGAATTCGGCAGACGTGATAAAAACAAGGGTTATGAACAAAAAGGTGGGGGCTGGAAGTGGTGCGCCGTACAATGGTACCATTGATTGTACAGAGTTTGATCGCTCCACAGAATAAATTGGGGTTGTTTGATGATGTTGGCCTTCCAATCCATCACACATGTATGCTTCATTCATGTATCTTCCCTCGTCGAGTTACAAACTAAGCTCGTCCACGATCAAACGTATACTTCTCATGCATACAATTTGTTTTGAATTTTAAAGGTGATTTATTACTTTTAAAATATTTATTTATTTTATATTTTTAAAGAAAATATTTTTCAATTTTTAAAGTGCATGATTTAACTTTTAAACAATTGTATATAATTTCTATGGTTGATTTGTTTGGATTGTTAATTAAATTGCAATTTTTAAAGTGCATAAAATTTTAAAAGTGTGAACGTAACATAATATACTTTCAATGTTATCTCTACTTAAATGTAAAAAAGAAGTTAAGAGAAAAAGGCAAGGAAATTGGTCAATATATAAATTTATATGATTAAATTCTTCAAATAACAAAAGTGATCCCAATTTAGGGTACTATATACGGCCTTGTTCTTCCTAGTCTAAAATGACAAATGTAGGTGAGAAAATTAACAGTGCTTTCTTTTATGATAATTTAAACATTCAATGCAAACTTATATTAATTGCCTCAATCATAGGAAAAATATTTTTAAAGATGGTTTATAAATCACGCTATAAATACATACACACATATACATACATACACACACATATATATAAGCTTCAATGAAACTTTAACCGGGTGTTGATGATAATAATATTAAATCTTCTCCTCTTTTTTTATATATAACCAATAATTGAAAAAATAGTCGAGCTTATAATTTTTTTAAAATATCATTCATCAACTCTATTTATTAATAAAAAATATATTTCAATATTATTTATATTAATTTAAAATTAATTAGATCTGAAAATTTTTAATTGAAATCTAAGAAAATTATATCATTGAAAAACTAAATTTTGTAAATTTATAAAAATTTCTATAAAAACATAAAAATTAAAATTATGAATTACAACTAACCATCTTGCTTTACCATTGAAATATAGCTTTTACAGGGTCTTGATATCTTAAAGTATCTTTAATGATTGTAAGTTATTAAACGAAAAAAAAGGTACAAAAATAGAGAAAATTGATAATATAACATAAGAAAGTGCACGAACACCGAAAGATTCTTGAAACGTTAGACAACCCTTGTCATACATTGGGAATCACATCTACTGTGGTTTTTTGTTTCAATGTGTACCCTTTCCAAGTTAAAAAGGAGGACCAAATGATATTTGCATTGAGTACATACGATTGTGGACTAGAGAGGCATCACATTTGGTGAGTGTTAGCGTAATAGTGGAGGGTGGGTCTTATCTGAACCTTAAACAACCTGTCAACCATGTGGGTGCGAGGTGATGACGGAGGGACCATCTTTGTTCCTTTCTCATCGCCTTCTCTTCCTCCATTAATGGCAGGCTTTGAAAAGACAAAAAACCCCAATTTTGGATTTGCAGAAACAAATCATAATATACAGTAGATAAGGAAATGGAGAACTGAAAAAGAAATCTTTTTGGCTAACAAATGCATATTCTTTAATCTTTCCAACTTGAAGGGTTGATGTCTGTGTAAAACAAACTATTAAAATTACAAAAAACGCGAATATGGAAACTTTTTGTGGTAAGGGAAGACATGAATGGTAAAAACAAGGAAGGAAAATTACTGTTCCATAAGGTTACAAGCTACAGATCTGTGTGACAATGTCTTCTTTTTGTTTCCTTTAATAGTTCTTTCTCATTTACCTGTGGACCTTCTGAACTTCAACCACTGTAGAAGATAGTACATTACTTTCTAAAGGCTACCAAAGAACTTTAATCACAACAAGATACAGATAAGAAATTACTAATGGACAACAGCTCACTATTTTTTGACCTTTCGATTCTATGTTATTAGAATTATCGTGTCTTATTTTCGTACAATAATTGTGCATTACTTGTTGATAATTATTCAGTCTTCTTCCCAAATGATGAAGGTAATTATTCAATTACCAACATCGCGAATTGGATTGGAATCGAAAGCAAGTAGGACGTAACAAAAATATGGGAAGTCAAGTTTTCCATACAACGTCATATCCACTGATAACAAAATCATTGTCAATGTTGAATTATCGAGATAGCTTCAACAAAATGGTGATGCACACATAGCATGAATTTATAGAAAACTTTAATCGTACTTTTTCTACTTGTTTTCTTAACAAGTTGGCACAATAAGATCATAATTTGACTGAAATATCATCGATCTTTAATTTTCATTCTTCCCAAAAAGTAAATTTATATCTATAAAAATACAAATTATGCATAATATATGAGGTTAAGAAGTTGGTTGTGAATGTTATGATTATTTGGACTAATTTAAGTCCTTATTTGTGTTAAAATTATAGCATAATATTTTAATTTTTATGAGAGTGATGGAAAGCATTTTCCAAGATAATGCTAGGCGGGACCATTATCAAGAAAATTGTGTGTAGTCTAATCCAATATTTGCAAGCATTATTGATGGCTTTTTTTGAAAAGACAAAACCAATAATCTGGTAAATATGGTCACTAACAATCAGAAACTATAATCTTGACTATTGATCTAATGCCCTGCTTTTGACATGTCTTGTAAAGAAGGAACATGGCAAGTGAGCTATACCTGACCAGATTGGACCAACGTAAGCAAAGTCAAATGGTTGTTAGAGATATGGTGGTCCATTGGCACTGGTAGCTACAGAGTCCATTGATGTCTGCTTCCTATATCAAGCTCTTGAAGTTTCGAAAGGAGTTTGATGTTCAGAGATGGATAGGAACCAGATTGAACTTGACATGTAAATAAATGGCTAAGGAAGTGCTCTTCCAAAGAGTTTACAGTTTCATTTTTCTTTTCTGGTCATGTAAGACAATTTTGCCCTTAGGGGCAATTTTGTAATTTTCCTCTATAATGGATAATTATTAATTGTAATTTTGATTTTTCAATAAATTACCGGTTAAATTGCATAATTTGATCCATATAAGGGTAATACAGTGGCCCAATAATAAATGATCTAGATTAATGGGTCGAAGTTCGGGTAGAAAATGGGTCCCTTTTATTGTAGACCTGGTTCATATCGGCCTTATGATGGGGAAGCCCGATATGGAAGCTATATAAATAGGCTATAGTCTCTTGCAGTTGCTCATATCATTCACGAGCATTCAGAACTCTGACTCATTAAGAGGGCTCGTGTTTTAAAAAAACTGCAAAAAGGTCTAGATCACATACCCGTGAACATTTCCAATAAAAGTCCCGGGGAGATTCGAGCTCGTTTGGTAGCTAAAATTAGCTTCAAAAAATGGGATGGAACCAAAATCAGGTATGCTGCATTTCTTCATTTTTAATCCTTTCACGACCAATCCTGGGTACGTAATAAGTTCTGTTCAACGGATTACACGTGGTATCAGAGCGGTTACGTAGTCGGATTGCCAGAAACGAAGGTTTTTCAGTTTTTCATCTCGTATAGTTTTTCTCCATTTTTATTCATTTTTTAGTTTTTTTACGTAAATAATTACGTAGAAGTGGTATACATAAGGTTAGCCTTAGAAAACGGGCCAAACGAAGCAAACATTGGGCCTCTGGGATGCCGGCTACAGTATCGCAGGAGAGGTGGTGCGTGAGGCGCGTGCGTCGCACGTGCCAATCACTTGTCGCCACGTCTCTCTAGCGGGCGGGTGACCTGTGTTGCATTTGTGTCGCACACAGGGGATTCGGCCCGCTCTCGCACAGGCCTTCCGTCCACGTAGCACCGAGCGATGCAGGACACGTGACGGTGTGTGCAACGCACGCACCACATAGTAGCAGCGCATTTAAGCTTGGGCCGCACGTGATGTGCACACGTAAGACGCATCTGGTGCCCGTCAGCTCCCGCGCATGTAGTCCATGCACAGTTGATGTGTCTTCCACGTCAGCCGTATGGATGTGAACAGTAACCAATAAAGGAAAATTTTCCGAAATTTCCATAAAGCTATCCCAGGTATTTTTAGGTCAATTTTTCGGTCTGAGAATTTTTTAAAGTAATTTTCTAATTTTTCTGGATTTATTACATTAGTAATTGGATTCTAGAAAAGTTTTTAAAGCTTTTTAAAAGCCGATTTTGAGTGCATTTTCGTACTCCAAACTGCACATAAAGGAAACACTTAAATTTTTATGTCTGATATGGTACGTTCGGTATTCGGAAAAGTACGGTGGACACTCTTATTAAGATTTTTAAATAAAAATCTCAAATAAAGTTTAAAGACAATGTTTTCAGTTTTTGTATGTGATTATTTGACAGTGCATTTAATTTTTGCATTTATAGTTAATTTTCATATGCATTATGCCTATATAGAATGTGAGGATGACATAAAGTTGTATCCCTTGTGTTTGTGACATTTTTTAGGTACTGATAAGATTGCAGTCACCACAGTGGCCTTTCGAGTTAATATTTGGATTGTATCACTTGCATGTTTGGGGATGTCTCTGATCTCATATTCGGTTATTCTACCCACAGGTGTTGATCTTATATGAGATTTTGAGATGTACATAAGGGCAATAGATGGAGGAAAACTGCTACTTAAATGATCTATTCACCCACAGATGGCAATGTCATTAGAGTTATTAGTTTGTAGTCTGATTGCTTTTATGTGTGAAGATCTAGTTACATATATTATGTATTCAGCCCATAGGTGTATCATAGTATGTGTGACCGGATTTTCAATAGAGATATTGTTTAATGTTTAAAGTATTGCTGTTATCCTGCATTTATACTGATTTTGATTATCTTTTCTATTTTTCAGTCACCTTTTCAGTGAACAACAATGTTGTCATTATTGAAACCTTGAATGGTTTTAACTACAAGAAATGGAAGAAGGACGTGGAGTTCGCATTGGAGATTGCAGATATCAGCATGGCCATGGATGTCGAGCGACCTCCTCCACTGACAGATGTCAGCTTAGAGGCTAACAAAGCAGTCATGGCGACCTGGGAAAGGTCAAATAGGTTGTCCTATTTGATCATCAGGAGATCGCTACCAGATCACCTGTTGAGTGGACTTGCAGACACGACCATAGCACGGGAGTTCATGGATAGTATCTCCAGAGGTACAGGGTCTCTTTTAATGCTAAAAGAGTGCCTTGATCAAGAAGCTTCTCTCTATAAGGTATACTAGAGAAGGAGGCATGCAAGATTATATCATTCAGATGGTGCACCTTCAGAGCAGGTTGAAGGCACTTGATATGCTAATCCCTGACGACTTGATAGTGTATCAGGCACAGAACACTCTTCCGCCAGAGTTTGAGATGTTGGCTATGTCCTATATCTCACAAGATAAGACCTGGGACATCAATGTCTTGATTTCCCGGTGTGCTGCAGCAAAGCATAAGATCACGAGCTCTCCTCATTCAGCTTTGTATGTAGCCGCGAAGGGCAAGGGGAAGGCTAGACCCTAGTAGCCTTAGGGCAAGGGTAAGAGTAAAAGACCCATACCCTCTCCTCAGATTAAGAGTGGGCAATCAAGCATTGCAAAGGGCCCATATGAGCTTAAGAGTATGAGATGCTTCTTCTGTAAGAAGAAGGGGCACAGGAAGTCTGACTGCCCAAAGTACAAGCTTTGGAAGGTCAAACAGGATATGTCATGTGACTCATTGGCCTTTATTATTCATAAATCCAATATGGCTATAACCACATCAAGTTTTTGATGGTTAGATAGTGGAGCTTTTAACCATGCTGCTTCCACGATGCAGGGGTTCATATCTCTAGTAGAAAGCCGACTAGAGGAGAGCAGAAGCTGATGGTCGGCAATAATAAGGAGGTTGACGTTTTGTATGTAGGAGATGTAGGATTAAACCTCGATACGAGGTTTGTTTTGTATCCACGAGACACATTGATGTAGGATTAAACCTCAATACGGGGTTTGTTTTGTATCCATGGGACATATTTTATATATCGTCTTTTAGATAGAATCTAATATCTGTATCAGTTTTGGACAAGGAAGGTTTTCGTTTTGTATTTGATAATGCAATTGGAAATATTTCTATCAATACAAGACATATTGGTACAACCTTCTTATCTTACGGACTATATAGTATGTGTCTTGCTCCTAATGAGATGTATGCCTCTTCTTATGTTGTTGAATCTATTACTCGAAAGAGGACTTCCATAAAGAACACATCGTACATGTTGTGGCATAAATCCCTTGGCCACATTTCTAGGGAAAGGGTTGAGAGACTGATAAAAGATAACATTCTCCTAACTTTAGACTTCAGTGATCTGGAGACATATGTCAATTATTGTAGGGGCAAGTTGACTAAGATAAAGAAGAAGGGGTCAACTCGTGCTTCAGGCTTATTAAACCTTATACATACAGATATTAGTGGTCCCTATACGGTTACATTGTGCAATGCAAGATACTTCATGACATTTATAGATGATTATTCTAGATACGGTTATGTGTTCTTGCTTGAAGAGAAGTCTGAAGTTCTTGATAAATTCAATATCTTCAAGGCTGAAGCTGAGAACCAGTTGGGAAGATCAATAAAGATTGTTAGATCTGATAGAAGATGAGAATACCATGGCAGACATGGGGTTACGGGATAGGAAAAGGGTCCGTTTGCCAAATATTTGGAATCAGTTGGAATAGTGGCTCAGTTCACTATGCCAGGTAGTCCTGAGCAAAATGGTGTGGCCGAAAGGCGCAATCGTACCCTAACCCTACGTTTGGTTGCTGTCCCCGTGGATGGGGACAGAAGACAGGGACAAAAAAATTCTGTCCCCGACCTGTTTGCTTGTTGTCCCCACCAATTTCTGTCCCGACTCCGGAGACAGAGACATAAAATTTTTGTTCCTTCCAAAAGCAGAGGACAAGAAAACGAAGACGGAGACAGAAACAAAACACACACATAAATTTACAAGAAAACCCCTCCCCATGAATATTTTAATTATATTATTA
>JAOTAY010016807.1:0-14501 GCA_025629805.1 Erythroxylum baracoense
TTTCATTGGATTACGCCCACGTTATATGATTCCAAATAGTTGGCGAATAAGGGTTCTTTGAAATAACCCTACAGGGTTATAAGCTCACGTTTTATGACCTCTGAGTTGGACTCCAAAAATGGGGTCTAACACTTACCACTTTTTAAGCTCTTTTTTCACTGGCGACTCCAATCATAACTACCTTTATGTAGTCATGCATTCATGCAGTGAAATGCATCACATGCATTCAATCAATCGCTTTCACATTCTCTTTCTCATTCACATTTTTCTTCGGACCTAAGTCCAACATTCAACAAAAATGTTGAGAACATTTATTCTGTCAAATTCACATACAATGAGCACTTCCAAATAGTTTTCATGCATCAAACCCCTCGGACATTCAATGTCCAGAATCAGTATATACACATCGCATAATAATTCAATATATAGTTTAACAAACAAATAATTAAAGTAAGACAATCTTAGGTTGCTCATAGTTTGCTCCAGATAGCTTATGGTCTCGATGTTTCGGTAAAATTTAGATGAGGTCACTCTAATTACTTCTTTATATCATGCAATACATACATTTATACACATTACAACTTTGTACAATTACATAAATACTCATTTATGCACATATGTATATATCGATTATGTACAATGCATGCTCAATAACAATCCTGGGTACATTTCCTTAATACTCATCTTATAATCAATTAACATCATCTTTCAATCATTTTTTAATACCTAATACACTTTTCTTACTTTATTCACCTCATTCATCATCCACTAGGCTTATTCAAGATCTCATTCAAGCCTAAATACATCATAGAAAAGCATTGATAAGTCAATAATTTATATATATATATAGGATTTTAGGACGATAAGCATAACTTTCACTGTGGATGTTAGATTAAGGTCATTTAAGTATGCTTTTGAAAAGGACTTTGAGTTCTACAACTTCTGTGAAGACCTTGAAGAGAGATTTTGCCTTTAAAAGGGACAAAATTGAACATTTCTATATATGTCTAGAGAATGTCCTCCAAAAAGACATGAACAGGGATGGAATGCTAGAATTCTATAGAATGTCCACCCAACAGACCTAAAGTGTGCCTAACAAACATCTATTAGCCATTTTATACATTTCCAATTCCTGTAAGTCACATCTAACACATCTTATGCATATCTTATCATTCCTACTTCAATTCCTTGATTCTCACCTCCATTCCAATTCAAAACATCCACAAAACACATTATACAAGATTGTTGATCATAATCCCATAAATAGAACATTAACCATGTCTATGCATTCTTCAATATTTTAGCACACATTCAACTCCATTATCACCTTTCCTTTATCTATAAACTATCATCCTAATTCTCCTCACTTCAAGAAACTATATTATCCATTTCTTTATCTTTTAACTCAATCTACTTCATCTTTATTACAATTACTAACATTCACGTTATTACACACCATCAATAGAACATATTCATATACACATTCAGCTTCAATTTTCTACACTTCCACTTCATTTTTCACCTTCATTTAGTTCCTAATTATTACCTTAATTTATCTCATTTCAAAACAACATAGTACTCCTTTTTATTATCTTTAAACTCATGTTATTTCATCTCTAAAACAATCAAAGAGATTCACGTAATATACTAAGAAAACAAAACAAAAATATCTAGTTTAGAAGTTAGAATTTCTGCACTTCTTTCTACACCATTTTAATGATCTTTCAAGTTCAAACTCATCTCTACAACAACTTATGAAAGGTTAATCATCTTATACGCAAAAACAAGACATTTATATTCTTATTTCATCACTCACAATTCATACATATAATTTCATGATCAAATCATCAATCTCAAATTACCCATCATATTAGTTTCATTTAACATTACTCATAATGATCAAAGCAAAACTTATTTGATAAGACTCCAAGTTCTTCAAGATCTCACTTAGCCCTAGCTTTCTTCTCTCACACGTGCAACATCATACAAAGGTGGGAGGTTGGGTCTTTAGTGAGAACTGAAGCAGAGAGCAAGAAGGAAGCAACAATTGATAGATGAAATCAAGATGTAACAATGATGAAGGCCTTGTAATTCAAAAATCGTCAAGAACGAGAATGAAAAAGAAAGTCCCTAAGGAGATGAAAGAAGATAACAAGTGAAAGACAACAATTATTTGTCTTTCTCTAGTAAATGACATATAAGTTATGTGGGGAGTGGTAGTGACACTTGTCACTCTACTATGGTCCCATTTGGACTCTTTTTAATAACTAGTCCATTTAACTCCAATTTCTAATCCATTTGTCTCCCAAATTGCAATGACACTTGTCAATAAATCCTAAAGTCATTTATCAAAATTTCTATTGCCATTTGAATCTTATTTCTACTACCATATATCAATTGCCTTGCCACTCGACATTTTTCCTAGTCTAAAACACCCAAAATTTTAGAAAATTTCCAAAATTTCACCAAAAATTCTAAATCAATACTTATGCACACCAATTCAATTTTCAATACATATAAACTACAAATCATGTCAAAAATTGCATTTATAAATCAATTATACCCAGAACATGTCAATGAATGCATGTACACTCATTTTAATGTGTGAAAACATTAATATTCACGTGTGTGTGTGTGTTATATTATGTATGATCATGAAATGCACTTTCTAACTTCTTAATAATCTCTCATGTACAGTATTCCTTAACATAGGATAACGAGATGTTACACAGAATGTGTATAAAGAGCTACAAGCTCAGTATTAAAATGAGTCCGGTATTCACAACAGATACGGGACAGTTATCAATGAGTCCAGTATCCGCAATAAATACAAGACAATTAAAAAGGTGCTTGGTCATGAAAAAATAAAAATTGATAGTGAGTCATATGTGCATTGCATATACGAATTGATATGTATTATATGAATGTGTGAAGTGAACTGTGAGAATTATTATGAAATGAAATGTGATGTGATATTCTGTAATTGTGATGCGATTTGATTGTAAATTAAATTGTAAAATGGAGGTTTAAGATGAGTGAGCACATCGATGATAGTTCACTCACCGAGTTGGCAAAACTCATTAAAATTATAATGTGGCTTTTCAGGTATAAGAAAGGAGACTTAGCTTATAACGTTCTATAAGAAGTCTAGTTCTGTCCATTTTAAAAGTCAAGAAATAGCTCAAAGATCGGTTAGCTGAGACTAAGGAGTTAGATAGAATTTTTTTGTATAGTTTCTCATTCCATGTAGAATATTTTGTAAAAGAGTAGTATGGTCTTAGACATTTGTGATATTGTATATATGAATTATAAACTGTAATGCTACAGTGTAATTATGTTTTATAAATGGAACGAGGAGTTGATATTTTTGCGTATTCAAGTTTTATATGTATGATGCCATAATAAGTGAATGTGACTGCTCTAACGCACCGTCTTCATGGGGCAGGTGCCTGAATGTCCGATGGAGGTTCGAGTATTATGCCTTGTAAAGCGAGGTGTTATAGGTTTTGGTATCAGAGCATGGTTTGGCATCCATAAGGATAGATATAAGCATATAGACATGATATATAGTGAGAAACGTAGATAGCAATCAAGGTTATTGTTTATTATAGGTTATCTACTATAGGTGATCAAGTTAGAGAGTCAGCTAACCTAGAGTCTGTAGGAGCCAATAGAGAGTCTCCTGTACCTCGATCTGAAGAAATGCATATGAGAATCCCTAAGCGGAGAGAAAAGAGGTATGAGAAGCTTAGAAGACAGGGGGTTATAGACTTCTACAAAAGTACACACCCTGCTGAGGGATGGTTAGAGAGAACCAAAAGGATATTCAATCAGATAGAATACGAGTCTGATGAGAAGTTTGGCTATGCTGTCTCACTACTGCAAGGTCCAGCTTACTAGTGGTGGAAGATTGTTCCAAACAGTATCACCAAGCCTTTTAGTTTAAAGAGGGAAGACTTCCTGAAAGTATTCAAGGATAATTACATGTCGAAGATCTATCTGGATAGAAAGATGAAGGAATTTTTAGATCTGAAGAAGGGCAATGTCACAGTGGCTGAGTATGAGATAACATTTAATAAGTTGATGGGATATGCTACTATCTTGATTCTGACTGAGAAAGACAAGTGTGGGAGGATTGAGGATGAACTGAATATAGAGATAAGGATGAGGCTAGATATTACAACCCCGAATAGTTTTTCTGAGCTAAGAGTTACGCCAATCTGAATAGAATATTTGTTAAAAGATGGATAAGGAGATTACAGATAAGAGTTCAGAATGAAGAGACAGGGTGAGTCCCAAGTTGATTTTGGCAGAAGATTTAGTAAGCATTAGAATAGATCATTCTGACCACCGACTAGGTCAAGAGAATCGGGGTTTAGACAGAGGGGCAGTTTTGTGCAATCTAGTAGTATAAGAGGTCCAATATCTAGGCAAATGCCTAACTATGAATACTGTGGTAAGAAACATAGTGGTGAATGTTAGAAGTTGTCGAGAGCTTGCCTCTGTTGTGGCTCCTTTGAACACCAAATTAGATATTGTCCCATAGTTTACAAAGTACAGTCTTAAGTGAGAGGAGGATCAGTAACAGAGAAAACTATCTAACAAAGCAGAGTAAGTGGATTTGGACAGAGAGGTAGTGGTAGTGGCAGAGTGAGTTCAGCTGGTCCTACTGTCAGAATTGAGGTACAGAGTAACCAGCTGCAGTCTCAAGCCAAATTCTATGCAATTACCAAACAAGAGGCTCAAAACTCCCCATATGTAGTAATAGGTGTGTTAAATGTCTTTAACTTTGAAGCATTTGCATTGGTAGATCCAGGATCTACACATTCATTTATCACATCACATCTGACATCTAAATTGCATTGTTATAGAGAAATGTTGAACTGTGGATTAGAAGTAAGTACACCGGTAGGTAGTATTATAGTGATAGGAGAAGTGCGTAAAGGGTGCATAATTCAAGTCGATCATGCAGAGTTAGAAGTTGATCTAATTGTATTGTAGTTAAGAGAGATAGATCTCATATTAGGAATAGATTGGCTCACTACTCATAGGGTTGTAATGAACTGCTACACTAAGAAGGTAATTCTTAAATCTCCTAACTAGCCAAAAGTGATATTCGAAGTATTAATCAAGCAGTGCTAGCCAGACTAATCTCATCAGTGAGTGATTTGAGATTGATTCGAGGTGGATGTGAAGCTTGTTTTGCTTAGATAGTTGACACTCGAACTGAGTAAATAGTACAGGATATTCTTGTTGTATGAGATTTCCAGGATGTGTTTTCCACAGAATTATCTTGTTTACCTCCAAATAAGGAAACAAAGTTCACTATTGACCTTGTTTTAGGTAATGCTCCTATATCTATTCCTCCATATAGGATGACACCTATAGAACTTAAGGAACTTAAGGTTCAGTTGTAAGAGGTATTAGATAAGGGTTTCATTAGGCCCAGTGTGTCACCTTGGGGAGCTCTAGTCTTACTTATGAAGAAGAAAGATGGAACTCTGAGACTATGTATTGATTATAGGCAACTGAATCGGATGAAAATGAAGAATAAGTACCTGTTATTGAAGATAGACGATTTGTTTGATCAGTTACAGGGAGCTCAGGTATTCACTAAGCTAGACATAAGATCAGGGTAGTATTAGTTGAAGATAGCAGAGGTTGATGTACCGAAGAGTGCACTCAAGAGCAGGTATGGACACTTTGAGTTTTTAGTGATACCGTTTGGGTTAACAAATACCCTAGTAGTTTTTATGGCTTTGGTGTACTCGAAAAGTAGAGAGGAACATGCTAACACTTGAGGTTAGTTCTACAGATAATGAGAGAAAAATAATTGTATGCCAAGTTCAGTAAATGTGAATTTTTGCTTGATCAAGTCGTATTCTTGGGTCATATAGTGTCTGGACAAGGCGTACAGGTAGACCCAAAGAAAGTTGAAGTAGTGATGAAGTGGAAAGCTCCAAGAAATGTGTATGAGATCTAGAGTTTTGTTGGATTAGCTAGTTATTACAGAGCATTTGTCGAGGGTTTTCTTTGATATCAGCCCCTTTGCCAAAGCTTCTGATTTCAGATGGACTAATGAATGTTAGAGAAGTTTTGAGGAGTTAAAGCATTAGTTAACTACAACATCAATGTTAACTATTCCATCTAGATCTAGAGGTTATGTGGTGTATAGTGACACTTCACACTAGGGATTAGGATGTGTTCTAATGCCGTATGGCAGAGCGATAGCATATACATCGAGACAGTTAAGGTCTCATAGGTTTAATTATCTGCTACATGATTTTAAGCTTGTTGCAGTGGTTTTTTTATAAAGATATGAAGACATTATCTATACAAAGAGACATTCCAGATATTCACTGATCACAATGATTTGAGGTATCTATTGAGTCAAAAAGAGTTAAATATGAGACAGAGATAAAGGATTGAATTACTGAAAGATAATGATTGCACAATTGAGTATCATCTTGGTAAAGTTAATGTTATAGCTTAAGTAGAAAATCAGATAGCAATGTGGCTCAAATTTAAATATTGAGGTTACCAAATCTAGTGCAATTAAGAGCATTAAATGTTGAGTTAAATTTAGAACAAAATGAGGCATTGTTGGCTACACTGAAGCTTAGACCAATATTATAAGAGAGGATCAGAAAAACACAAAGTAAGGATCTAGAATTAATGAAGCTTATTAAGAAGTTGAGAGTGAATCCGAATTCTGACTTTGAATTGAGAAATGATACACTGTGGATGAAGCAAAGATTATGTGATGTGGATGAATTGAGAACAGAGACTAGAGGAAGCACATATAGCAACCTATTCTATGCATCCTGGTACTACCAAGATGTATAAAAGACTAGTGGCTCAATATGTGGCCAAGTGTTTAACATGCCAATAAATTAATACAAAACATCAGGCTCTAGTCTGGAAGTTACAACAGTTTCCTATTCTAGAGTGGAAACGGGAGAGAATCACTATAGATTTTGTTATGGGTTTGCCTAGAACTCCAAGGCAATATGATGCTATATGGGTCATTGTTGATCGATTGACAAAATGGTTCATTTCTTACCTGTGAGGGAGAATATGACATCAGATCAGTTTGCCCGGAGGTATATAAAGGATGTAGTGAGGTTGTATGGGGTCCCAGTGTCTATTATATCAAACCTAGACGCTAGATTTAGTTTAAGATTTTGGATAAGTTTACAGATAACTATGGGTACGAAGTTAAAATTCAGTACTGCATTTCATCCTCATACAGACGGACATAGTGAGAGAACAATTAAGATTGTTAAAGATATGCTCAGATCTTGTGTTTTGAAGTTTCAAGGAGTATAGGATCAATATGTAGCTCTAATTGAATTTGCTTATAACAATCATTATCACAGTAGTATCGGTATGATACTATATGAGGCGTTATATGGCAAAAAGTGTCATTCGCCTTTATATTGGGATGAAAAGGGGCTAAAGATTATTGAAGGCCCATAACTAATTTAAGATACTCTTGATAAAGTTAAACTGATCCGAAGTAGAATTAAAATAGCACAAGACTGACAAAAAAGTTATGAGGATCAACACCAAAGGGATATGGATTATCAAGTGGGAGATAAAGTGTTTCTGACAGTATCAACTTGGAGAGGAGTGCTAAGGTTTGGTAAAAAGGGCAAGCTAAGCCCTAGATACATTAGTCCATATGAGATTATCGAGAGAATTGGACCACTGATAGATAAGTTAGCACTACCTGCTGAAATGTCTCAGATTCACAATGTGTTTCATGTGAGTAAGTTCAGGAGATATCGGTCTGATATGACATATATATTGCCTGCTCAAGAGGTTAAAGTTGCAAGTAATCTAAATTATTAGAAGTTAATAATTTGGTTAATGACACTTACCAAGTCTTTACATCCACGATATTTTTCATCCTTGCAAAACCATCTCATTTGTCTTTCACTTCTACTTTTTATTACTTGCTCTCATCTTCTTAATTTTCTTTCTTCTTCACTCATGACACTCTCTTCTCACTAACACGCTCAACGTTGAGCTTTACCAAAAATCTGCACCTTGCTACTTCTATCTTTAATCATCTTCTTCTTGTTATAAAAGATCCAACATATTTCACCCTTAAATGTTGATGATCTTATAACCATAAAAGGTTAGGGTTATATGATCTTCAAAGCTTGGAGTTAAACAAGTAAGTTAAATATATGGATCTTAAAGGCTTTGTTAAATGAAACATATATAATGATAGCTAGAGGTGGAATGATCATGAAAATGTTGTTGAAGTGTGCTGTAGTGTGGATGAGGAAATGAATAGGTTTGTATTCTGTTTTTTGTATAAATGATCAACAATAGGTTATAAGTTGTGTTATGGATGTTTTTTAGAAGGGTTTTGAGCTAAACAAGTATGTATAATCTTTATCTTCATGGTTTGTTTTAATAGAAACAATTATGATAATGGTTTGAGATGGATTGATTTAGTGAAAATGGTATATGATGAGTGCAAAAATGTTGATGAAGGAATGATACACTTATGTCATGTTTTTTGTATATGATGAACGATGATTTATGATTCGTTTCATGGATGATTTGAAGATGGAAATTAGGTAAAAATGTTGAGCTATGCATATGATGTGTTTGATATAGGATGAAAAGGGTTAAAAATATGGAAAAGTTAGGAATGCATGTATGATAGGATTAAGTGAATGATAATGAATCAATTAAGTTGATTTTTGTGAGATTTAATGTAACCAATATGGTAGTTAGATTGGCATGAAATGAGGTTGCATAAATGAACATGAATTCTGGAAAATTTGGAGTGTTAATGATGTTTTTAAGTATGTGAAATTCGTGGAGAAATGAAGAAAGAAAGGTAGAGCACAATCGTGGCCTTCAGTGCACGACCGTGGTATGGCTAATTGGGTTCTATCATGATCATGGAACTTATCCCACGATCATGGGCAAGCATAAAAAGTAAAATGTTGTCTTTTAAGTAATGATTGAAACAACTAATGATAAGGTACTTTCCTATGATCTATTGAGGCTTGAAACGAAGTTAATTTGATGATGGATTAGGTGATTAAAGTGTTCTTAGGAATGCTAATATGATTCAAATGAGATGAATGATGTGAATTAAGTAAGAATGAATGAGAAATTAGGTATTATGTGATCATATAATGCTATAATAACATTGGTGAATGATTGATATTGTTGATGTTAGAATAATCAAGTTTCTTTGAGATGTAAACCTAAGTGCAAGCTAGTAATATCCAAGTGATAATGTTCAAAGATCAAGAGTTATGATTGAGGATACATACCCAGGAATGTCATTGAGCATGCACTGTACATAACATATGTATATATGTGTATGATTGAATACTTATATATTTGAGCAACTTAGTGATGCGTATAAATGTATGTATTGCATGATTTAAAAGTGCAAATAGAACGACAACATCTAAACATTGTCGGGACATCAAGTCAATAGTGTTGGAGTGTACAGTGAGTAACGTAGATGTTTCTTACTAAGATTGATTGTAATTTTTTGAATTTCAATTATTAAACTGATACTTATGTGAATGTGATAATTTCAGACACTAATGGTTCTAGGAGTTTGATAATTGGGAATGTATTGGAAGTTTTCCAATTATATATGAATCTGACAGAAATATGTGTTCTCAACAAAAATAGTGAATGTCAGACTTAGGTCCGATGAAAATGTGAAAAGTGAATGTGTATACTGAATGAAAGTGATTGATTGTATATATATGATTTGAAGCATTTCATTATATGATATGCATGATCAGATAAAGGAAGTCGTGACCGAAGTGTCCAGTGAAAAAGAGCATAAAGCTCAAAATATGAATTGTCAGACCCCGTTTTCGGAGCTCGGCTATCGCATTCAGATACCAATATTTTTACCCAAACACTTGCATCCAAACTAACCCCATTTTTGGCCCATCTCCATTCCAACCCAATTTTGTTGAAGGATAGCCTTAGTGAGTCCCCAAATTTGCATGTAAACATGCTTCGGGTCAATTAGCATAATTTCTTAACTTCTTCTTCTGTGCTTGGCCTATCGCCTGTGTTTTATCGTCTGTCTTTGACTTTTATTGTTTGGGTTTTCATTTGCGTCAGCCTTCCATTTGCATCTGCCTCTCTTTGCGTCTGTCTTTCATTTGCGTCTACCTTATGACGTGTCATCACAGATGATTCCTTGCGTCTGTGTTATGACATGTCATCACAGACGATTCCTTGTGTTTGTGTTATGACTTGTCGTCTGTGTTCCTTACGTCTATATTTTCTTACGTCTATAGGTGACATCATCATAGACAATGCTCTCCCTCTATATTTTCTTTTGCGTCTGTGAGTGACATCAACACAGACGATTCCTTTCGTCTGTATTTTTCCTGTTGCGTCTATCTGTGACGTCATCACAGATGATACTCTTCTTCTACATTTTCTTTTGCATCTGAACACAATCTCTCCAATTCTAGCATGCTATTCTAATACAAACGACATTGACAATTCCAACAAAGAAGAACATGCACATGTACATTTCATTCTCCCAATCTTCAAATACAACAAAATCAGACATGGAAGGAATTCAATCTCACCTTCTCATTTTTAAACACAGTCAAAGTTTGTTACAAGTCAATATACACATCAAAACTTAAACAAAATTCAAAAGATGCTCATGTTTGACATGCTTCTAAAGCTATCCAAAAATGTTCACTGAATTAGTACAAAAGACTTCTAGCTATCGTGGAGTTTTCGATACCCTGCAAGGATCACTGTCGACTTGGTTTGCAACTGAGGAGGGAAGAAAAGGGGTTGAGCTACATAACTCAGTGGCTAATATATTTATAGCCATCAGTAACTAACACAAATTCAAACATATATATGTATAGGTACTAAGCCATCCAAATATTCTCAAGTAAGCAGATTAGTACAGAACACATAACATCCAAATGCATCATACTTGACAATTTAAAGATGCAATGCACAAAAAAATGGCTCGAGGGTTCCATGAAAATGGAATGGAGAAACCGAAGTTTACACCATGAACAGAATGAGTCCTTTTCAGAGCTCATATGCCACAAGCGGGCAGCCGGGGGAAGGCTCTTGTCAACGTACACGTGGCGAACAGAATGGTTCCACTCTTGCCCAAACAAAAGCGCATATTCATTTAATCATATGCTCAGACTTTTATGTTTGTTTATCTTTTCATTCAAACAAAATGTCATGACTTATTTCAATGGCATAACTTGATCAAGCTTCACTAATCACATGCATTTTCAAAAATTCTAAAATTCACTAACAAACAATTTGCATATGTACACACATATAGGCAAGAATTTGCCCAATTACACGATACCTATAAATATATTACCCACCTAATTTGCTTGACAATCGAAGTTCACTGTTGTCTTTCTTCTTCACCTTGGATCGGACTTGCTTAGTTTCCTAAAACAAATCAAGTTCTCATTCAATAGGAAATTCAATTTGAGAACCCATAGAATCAAAAACATGAAAATTTACCCTAGAATACGTAACCCATACATTTCCCAAGCTCTTTGAACTAAAAACCCTTCAAAAACTCCAAGAGATTGAACCAAACTTACCTTAAATCTTCACCAAACTATGATTTTTCTTGGCTCTAAAGGAAGCTTTAACCTTCCTCTTCCTTTTTCCCTTCTTGCACAACTTCAAAACCACTCTTTAAGACTAAGAAAAATCAAACCCTAGCTTAGTTTTCTTTCTCTCCTTTCTTTCTCTTCTTTCACGTTTTTCACTCATTCCTTCCCCAAATTTTCGTTTTTGTTACACCTTAAAACAAGACAACATTTTTCCTTTTCCCAATGTGCCCTTACTGAGTGTTAAAAGTCATTTCTACCCTTCCTCTAATGCTTCTTGACTTTCTTAATATAGTGACATACCAAAATTGCCCTCATTCCTTCTAATATGCAAGACACTCTTTTCCTTTTTACCCTTAATGAATGCTAAAAGTCACATTTGCCGTTACACATTCTTGCTACTTTAATCTAATTAGCCAATGTAATAAAATCCTACTAACACAAAAATTTAATTAACTCCGATAATATTTGTATCATGACCTTATAATTCGTACTAAGGCAAAAATTCAAATTTCATGCTTATTCCATAACTATTATGCTTAATTTGACAAAAATATTTCGAGGGCCAACAGAGTGTGCCCCTGTTAGAGAGCTTGCCCAATATGTCATGGAGGACGATGGTATGGGTAGATATGGAAGTGTTGAGTTTGTTAAGAGACTCATTGTGTTGTTGCTGTAATGTCTCCAAGGTAGAAATGTGTTCAACAATCACAATCGAATGTTGATTGTATTGGTCGATGAGTTTGGAGATTTGGTCCTCAACAGCCTTGGAGCAAGTGACCATTCCTTCGGTAGTTATTGCTCTCTTAATGAAAGCACCAAATGATGCTAGCGATTTCTAGATGGGAGAAAGAAGTAAGAACTTTGTAGGCCTAACGTTAGAAGATGAAGAAAAAAATAGAAAAGGAGGAAAAAAGATATAAAAGATTGAGAGAGAGAGGGGGGTGGACAGAGAAGACAAAGGAGTTGTTGGAAATATCTTTTTTCGTACCCCATTCTTGTATTCATTCTCACATTTATAATAAATCTGTAACAACCTTAACAAAGTTCCTATTTTTGTCACAATAACATATTCACTCAATCATTACACCTTTCACACCTTTTAGGAGACAAGATAATCATTATATTTTAACGACATTTTTCTAATACTAGTACTTATGCTTTGTGAAATCAACTGGGACTGATCTGGGTTGCTAGCAATTAAATTCTAGCCTACAACAACTTCTTAATAGAATCTTTAGAGAAAGGAAAGATGTTAGAAGCGACACCCCTGCTACTATCGTCAACGCTGATGAGATGACCCTCTGGTGGTTAAATCTTTGCCATAAATGATGAAAATCTTGAGATCTAAGAAACGCCTTTGCTTATTTTCACTATTGCTAACTTAGTTCATTAGTGTTTGCCTGTATACACACATCTATAAATATAAAGAGGGAGAAGAGAAGAGAATAGAGGAGAGAAATCGAACACTGGGGGAAGTTTGAGCTATGGGAAAGCCACTGTATCCAGAGCTACATTAGTTGTTGGGATTGAGATTACAACTGGGGATATGGTGATGGTGGCTAGGTCGTTGGTGATGGAGGTCGGAGCAGGAGAGAAGAAAAAAGGGGACAATGTTAATTAATTTAAATTCAATTTAAGTTATTTAGAGTTAATTTTTAATTAGAGATTGTTATCTTAACGAGGGATTATTATGATTCTTTAGGTTTTGTTAAAATTAATTAAAAGTGTTTAGTGGATTTTTTCTGGATTGAGGTTGTTATTCTTGTTGTAGCATTATAAAATATTAAGCATGTTTTTACTATTATGAAAATGACATTTATTTTTCAAAGTAATTTTTTGGTGAACAAAAGAAAGAAAATAAACTGGAACTAAAGGAAATTAACCTAGCTTACAACCTTGAGGAAATTCAACCCCCCATGCATCAACTTGTAATGCCAAGACTTAGGATGTTGGTGTCGTTCTCAAAACTTCATAATCCACCTCCAAGTCACAACCCATTTTAGATAACACATTTTAGATAATGGAAACTGCATTTCCAATCTTGAACACTTAACACTTCGAGGTCCGCGATCAAGGCTCCTAAAGAATGGAAAGAGATATTTGTAGAATTGATCAACTCTAAAACAACCTTTGCATCAGTTTCACAAATCCCAAGCTAGAACCAAACCCATCCATAAAGTATGTAGTTCTGCTGCTATATTGGAACAAATTCTGAGATGTGCAGGGAAGCCCACTAACCATCTACCAGAAGCATCACATAGTAATCCACCAGCACTTGTAATACCTAGATTACCACGTGATGCCCCATTCGTATTAAGCTTGACCACATTAACTGCAGAGGGCAACCATCGAATCTTGAGGTAAGACCTTGGATGTATGGGCCCTTGTATGAAAAATCTCACAACTAGTTAAGATAATATTTTGAACAATATCAGCCCCTAAATCATTAGGCTCATCAGTTTGAAAGAACGCTCTATAATGACTAGTCCATATTCTCCAAGCTACATTTGCCAACAAAATCACCTCCCGTGTCTCTCGTGTCTTCACATCTAAGATATTTTTCAAAGTATTGAGTTTATTAGTTTGATACAAATTCTTTATAATAATTAATAATACATTATTTCAAATAAAATATAGATAATGATACACACGTTAAATATAAAAATTAGATAATTACATTCATAAAAAGTAATTATGTATCACATATTGGCCCAATCATGATGATTAACACTTTTTTTTTCACGAAGAAGATGTTGATAACCCTCCAATCCATTCAGTCCACCATGATAGGACAACGAGGAGTGGCCTAATGGCTTCAGCTCTTCACTTAAGGCTCTCCTTTCAAAAGGAGGTCTTGAGTTCGAGTCACGCCAA
>JAOTAY010016847.1:0-14498 GCA_025629805.1 Erythroxylum baracoense
AAGTGAGAGCTTACATAATTCATTTACATCATTAAATAGGGCTTATTTGGTTCAAGTAATGAGAGTGAAAGAACCAGGAAATCAGGAAATTTTGGAATAAACATAATGAACATTGGTAAAGTGAGGGAATATATAGTTAGATAATGATAATCCTAAGTTGTTAAATTGATACTTCAATTCACCATTTTCTAAATTTGTGTTCTTACTTTTGTGACAAATCTAAAGTGTGTACGTATGATTCTTAGTTTTTACCTTGGATCTTCCAAATCTAATTATTTTAGTTTCCTAAACAAAAGAAATTTTGGATCATTTCGGTGACTAACCAATCCTTGTGGGACGAAACCTATCCATACTATGATTTCTGATCTATATACTTGTAGGATAAGAGGTGTTAAGTTAAAATTTGGAAAATTACCTATCATGTTTTGGCATTGCCAGGGATTGTGCATAGCATCGAGTTTGGTTTGAATTGTTTTGATTTGGGTTTTCTTTTCATTTTTACTTTGATATTCTTTTCTAGTGTGCAATAGGTGTATGCACACGAGGAGTGCAGGATTTGCAGATAAATTGCCAGAAATTGACATCTCCAAAGTAGAAAAGGAATTGAGAAAGGCAAGGAGACAAGATCAAATTGGGCAGATAATGGTTGAGTGGAGGGAACAAGGTGGTGAAAAGAACTTTGATCGACTTTATACGGCCAGGGTTTAACCTGAACCAGCAAGGAATTGCTAGACCACCAATGAATGCGAACAATTTCTAAATCAATCCTACTTTACTTAATATTTTGCAAAGTAATATTCAATTTTATGGTTTGTCATATAAGGATCCTAATACTCACATTGCCAATTTTTTGGAAATTTGTGATACTTTCAGGCAAAATGGGTTGTCGAAAGACACAGTGAAGATGAGATTATTTACCTTCATACTAAAGGATCGAGCAAAGGCATGGATGGACTCCCTTACTTCAGACAAGTCAGAACATGGGACTAATTGGTGCAAGCCTTTTTGTCCAAATATTTCCTATTGACAAAGACAATAAGGATCATCAAGGAAATCACCAACTTTTAGTAATACGAGGGATAATCATTGTACGACACATGGGAGCACTCTAAGAAGTTGCAAAGGATCTACCCCCATCATAATGTACCTGGGGAATTTTTGCTACAAACATTTTATAATGGTGTCAATTCAGTAACCAGAAGCACCATTGATGCAGTTGCAGGAGGTTTATTGATGAAGAAGACCATAGATGCTGCATATAACCTTATTGAAGACATGGCTTCTAACAACTACCTTTGGTATAATGAAAAGAGTAAACCACTGCAAATGAAGGAACAGAAAAGGGTTATGTCAGCATATTCAACAACTACTTTATTTGTAGAAATTACCTCATTAAGGAAACAGGTAATTGATCTTTAACCTTTAGCTAGTTCTTTGAAGTATATGCATCAAATTTGTGGGATTTGTAGGGTAAACAGTCATAATTCATTGGAATGTTATTTCATGAGCACTGAAGGCACAGAACAAGCTCATTATTTAGTGTTCTAATAGAGGTTAGATAATAACCCATATTCTAGAACTTATAATGCTGGATGGAAAAACCATCTAAAATTTTCTTGGGCTAACCTTGTAGGAACCAATTGGAGACCTCAAAGACCCACTGGATTTTAGGAAAAGGAAAGTAACTCAGATGTTACCTTAGAGTCAAAGTTTCGAGGTATTGAATCAAGGCCAGAGGCAAAAATGGAAGCCCAAGTTGCAAGGACAGATTCCCAACTTTCATAACTGAGCTCCTAATTTTCAAAGATGATGGGAGTGATGGGCACAATTGGATCGAAGGTGAACAATATCGAGGAGACATAGGCACAGAGTGATCAGGAGTTGAAAAGTTATCAAGTGAAGACTGATCAGTTGATTAAAAATTAAGCATCATCAATTTACAAATTAGAGGTGCAGTGAGTCAACTAGCAACCACAATATCAATCAAACCTTTAAGTAACCTTCCTAGTACTTCATAATCTTATCAAACGGAACATTTACAGGAAAGTCAGTTGAGAAGTGAAAAAGAGTTACCAAAGCTAGTCTTGAAGGAAGTTGTTCATCCAATGGAGAATAGTCAAGAAAAAGGTAAGGAGAAAGTCACTGAGGAGGAGGAACCCCCATATGTTCCACCTATACCATATGTTCCAAAATTACCATTTCCTAGGAGAGACAGTCAGAATCCAGTGGAGACCTAATTCAATAAATTTTTGGAAAAATTGAAGAAGTTGTATATGAGTTTTTCTTTGCCAGAAGTTTTGGAGCACATGCCCAAGTATGCTAAGTTCTTAAAGGAATTACTTTGTCATAAGTGAACTTAGAATTCAAATCAGATAGTAGCATTGACAGTCAGTTGTAGCTTTATGATCACGATCAATATGCCATTTAAACTAAAGGATCTAGGGAGTTTTACTATTCCTTTTATTGTTAATGGTGTTGAATTTTCTAAATGTTTATATGATTTGGGAGCTAGTATTAATCTGATGCCATTGTCTATTTTTAGGAAGCTAAACTTGGATGACATGAAGCCAACATCAATGAAAAATCAGTTAAATGATCAGTATATAAAGAAGCCTTTTAGATTTGTCGAAGATGTTTTGGTAAAAATAGATAAGTTTGTGATTCCTGCTGACTTTGTCATTTTTAATGTTGTTGAGGATAGAAAATTTTCATGAATTTTGAATAGTGTTCGGGTTTTAATTAATGTGAAAATGGTGTTCTGATTTTGCATATTGGTGATGAAAAAGTTAAGTTCAACATAAATAGGAGTTTGAAAAGCAGGGAGAAGCTGGATTGTTGTATGAGAATGGATGTGATGGATGAGTATGTAGAGGAGATCACTGGTAGAATGATAAAAACAAAGAGTGAGAGGGAATTAGAATTGAATGAAGAAGATGAGAGTGGAAAGAGAGAGAAGGATGGAGAGGAAAAAGAGAAAGTGAAAAGGAACCTTTGGTAAGGATCAAGCCACCCATACCACCACCAACGGGAGACAACCTACCCTATAGTTAAAACCTTTACCTTCACACCTGCGGTATACATGTTTGGGTGAAAATCAAACATTACCTATGATTATTTCAAACCAGTTGAGTAATGAATAGGACAGGAAGGTAGTAAAAGTTATAAGGAGGAGGATGAAAGCGATGGGGTGGTAGATATCAGACAATTGAGGGATAAGTCTGAGTGTTGTGATGCATAGATTAAATCTTGAGGATGGATGTAAACCAATAAGGGAAAGGCAAAGGCTTTTGAAACTGAATATGCAGGAAGTTGTAAAATAGGAGGTGATTAAGTTATTGGATGCAGGAATTATATGCCCAATCTCAGACAATGAATAAGTCTAATTCAGTGTTTATCAAAGAAAGGCGAAACAACAGTGGTGGAAAATGAAAAGGCTGAGTTGATTTCCACACGAACGGTCATGCGTTGGAGAGTTTGTATTAATTACAGGAAGCTCAACTCAGTGACAAAAAAGGACCACTTCCCACTACATTTTGTGGACCAGATGATTGAGAGAGTTGTAGGACATGGATTCCACTATTTCTTGGATGGGTATTCTGGCTACAATCAGCTATTCATTTATCTAAAGGATCAAGCCAAGATAACTTTCACATGTCCAAGATCGCAAGTTTCTATATGATAAGTTTAGTATTTTTAACCTCGATAATACCATAAGTGCACAGGTCATTCACATAGTACCTAAGGTGTTGATCCCACGAGGAGGGTAAATCTAATCCTAAAATATAAGGTCAGAGACTATTAAATAGATCTTTAACAGTCAGTAAAATTAAACACAAAAACTAAATAAATCAAATAAACCAAATCAAATAACAAAATAATAATTGATAATTAACACTTAACGTAAACAATCACGACCAGTGATTAATAATTTCAAATTAAAAATGAATAACAAATAACATAAATTAGTTGATTTGTTGAACAATGATAGCACACCCTAGAATTTAAGCTAGTGAATTAACCGAAAGAGAGAAAGGGAAAATTATTTATCTTTAATGCTAACCTAACCACTTATGATTTGTCAAATTAATAGTTCTAGATGATCTTAAGGTCAATTACTCTCTCTCAATTTATAATAGAACCCTAAAGTATAAACCATAATCAGCTTATGGGAAGTTGTAATCTCTTAATTAACAACCTATCCAAAACCTAATCAGTTCTTAACTTCTTTAATAAATAATTGAAAATCTATATATGATCTCTCTGCACAAGATTTACCAACCTGATTTCATTCTAAATTTATTAAATTACCTAACTCTTGTTACAATTATTCGATAAACACATAAAACAATCAGATTTAATTAAATCAAAAATAATATTCCAAAGGTGAGTATTGAACATCAATCACAATTCAATTATATCATCAAACTATATATCCTAATTCTATAATCAAATAAAACAGGAATATGTAGGAAATAGAACTTGAATGGACAATAGAAGGCCACGACTTCGGAAAGCTTCTTATTCCAAGAAGCACGTCGAATCTATGTCGTCTTCCTCTTCTCTTTTCCTTCGTCTCTTTCTCGATCTCTCACAGTTCTCTCCTTTAGGGTTTCATCGTGGTGGCTGATCAAAAGCTCTCTTCTCTGCATATTCTATGTTCCTTAAATACCTTGGCAGCTATAGGGTTTTTTGGTGGTCAAAACGGTCCAAAAAATCCCTCAAAACTTGACTTTTTCTCTTATTTGCGTGTCTATCTGACGCAGGCCACTATCGTGGCCCTGCCTGCCATAATCGTGGCCAACGTCTACCTCTTTCTGTCACAGGAGTGGCCAAAGTACCACGATCATGGCCCTACCTGCCACAATCATGGCCAGCGTCTACCTCTTTTTTTCACAAGAGTGGCCAAAGTGCCACGATCAAGGCTTGGATCAGACCTCTTTATCACTATTGTGGCCAAAGTGTCACGATCGTGGCCAAAATGTCACGATCGTGGCTCCGGGCTTAGTGGCTCCTATCTCTTTGTCACAATTATGCCATAATCGTAGGCTGTGATTTCAGCCGGAAAGTCTCCATAACTTCTCCAATCTTCACCATTGGCCTTAAAACACTAATAAATACATCAAGGTATCTCAAAAACATAACATTTAAGCTCAAAGACTTATATAACCCATAAAAACACTTAAACACATAAACTAACATAATTCTAACCTAAACATACACTAAACACTCAATTTAACATTTAATACACAACAAATTAAACCTTAAAATATAATGCAAATCATAACTATCAACATCCCCACACTTAAACATTTGCTTGTCCTTAAGCAAACAAAATAACAAACACACAACACACAATGCAATAATGAGACAATGACTTTAACTTCATGAAATAAATTTAATCTTAAACATAATCATATAAGTTATATCTAATCATTAAAATGCAAAATCAATGTCTAGGAGCTTTGAACTAAATATACAATTTAATTGAGATCTAAATGTTAATTTATTTACCCTTTTTAATTGTATACATACATTAATAATTCTTTAGTCCTTCAGACTCTGTAACTGTTCCTAAGTATATTGTCATGAAAAGTCAAGCTTATTACAAGTCCGGTAGGTTTTATTAAGGAAACAATTTTTTTCGCTTTTAAACATAGACTTAGTCTTTTTACGTGGAGGCAAACATTGGCAATAAATGTTGATCCAGTTACTCAACTAAGTCATGTTTTTATTAAACAACTTGGTTGAAATGTCATTATAGCTTTTTGATGTGAAGGCACACATTTGTAATGCATGTCGATCTAGTTACTCAGCTATATCACTTTTTCAACTGGCTACTAGCTCTTTCAGAACCCGAAGGCTAGCGAAATAGTGACTTATTAAATAAGAAAAATACTTTTTTTATTTATTTGCCTACCTTGTTTTTTAAGCTACTCATTTCCATGAAATACTAGTTAAGCTACTTAAGTTAAAAGGCCTTAAATTATGAATGAATGTGACAACCTATAGGGTGCTAAATTTGCATCCTAATTAAGTTGTATATTTATCCAAAGACTCCTAATTCACTAATTTTGCGAGCTAATGATTATATACAACCTAATAGATTATGTTCAAAATTAAATAAATTTTACTCCATCTAAGCCATTGACATATTCATACAGTTCACAAAATGCAACCTAATAACTATCATACAATATGCGAAATCACATTCAAAAGAAAAACACATAATCCCTTCCCACACTTGAATAACACATTGTCCTCAATGTGATACGGGAACACACAACACATAAAAGAAAAGAAAAGATAGAAATTAAAGTAGACAGAAAATAAATTAAAACTGAAGGCTAATTTGAAAAAAAACAAATAAATGGGTTAGACATAAATCCTATGGAGATGGAGGTGGTGATGGTATCGGAGGCAGCAATTGAATGCCTCGTGCCTTAAAATATTTGTAGATCAGACGAATATTCGTGCTCTGGCATCTTTGTGTCCGGGCCATGTCTTTCATCATTCTGGTGTTCTCCGCAAGTGTCTTATTGGTTTTAGAGATCTCATCTAGAACTTCGTTCCAGCCTTGCTCTTCTTCCTCTTCCTCGGATTCTTCATTGGACTCTTTTTCCTGTTGAGGTGGCACTGAGCTCGAACTCGCCTGGCTTACCTGATTCGGATATGTGTCTTCTGGATGATATCCTTAAGTTCTATATTATGGGACTTAAGGATTTCAGCCCGTCATAAGTGATACTGGTTTAGGAATTCTGGGAGATGAACAGTTAATCCCCTCTATTCCATGCCAAAATATTCTACAATGGCAGACACTATATACCCCATTCTTATATTGTTGCTCCTCTTGCGCGGATTCGTACCAATGGAATTCAGCACATATGTGGATGTGCAAACTGGAATATTGTGATCCATACACCATAACATAAAAAGTTCCTTTCTGGAACACTTGTTGGTTTCGGTTTTGTCAAAAACCAGCTGAGCTATAAATTTGTGCAGCAATAAGTGTTCGTGGGACCTTACGATATTGTTATGAGCATTCTTAGCATGAAATTGCTCAATTCCAGTAGGCTCAGTCCAGTATTGAGAAGGACAAAAAATCTTCATGATGATAGATGATGGAGGATTTAGGGAATCCACACATCTCGCATATGATTTCTACATTTAATTCACAAGCTTGTCCTCCCAACCTAAACCACAATTCTTTGGGATTCTTAGGGTCATAAGTCAAGGAAGTGAAAAATTTCAGTGTGAGCTCCTAATAGACAGAAAATTAGAATCGTATGAATTGGGCCCGCTGTATCCTCTTAGCTAGGTTTTCTACTCGCTCACGTAACTCTAGCCTATCGAGTGTGTCAAAAACAAAGTACTTGAGAACTACAATTTGTATGGCACTAAGGGATCAGAAATGAGTACCTTCCTCCTCTGTATAGATTAGGAAAGGCGCACCAAAGTCTACTATTTGGTTTTATCTCCCACGTCCCGCAACTTGTTGTAGTCCATATGGCTCCCGTCGGGCTGATTGTTTAATGCATGGTATAAGTGGGTAGAATTTGGAAGAATTTGGGGGTTGAAAAATTTTAGAGAGATGTGAGAGCTTTTGTGGCTTTGAAGTCTAGAGAGATAAAGTTAAAATGAAAATGAATGTAAAAAAGATGTAGAACTGAATATATAGGTGGTTAAAAGGGTAAAATGGTAAAGATTCTAAACAAATTCACGGCCCCTCTTTATTGCCCAGTTGCAAGCCACAGCCACGATTGTGACCTGCGGGTTTCCCACTCTCCTTGTTTTTCTTCTTTTGTTCTTTCCCCAATCTTTCACAGTAACTCTTTAATTCTTTTGTGGCCCCTTTTCACCTATCTTTCTGTACTTGATACATCATCCACTTTATTTCGAAATCCTATTCTTTCTTGATTTTATTCGAAAACAAAAATAATCCTAACTACAAAATTCAAACGTTCTAACAAAAATAAACAAGAAATTAATTTTTTTTATAGATTGCCTCCCATGTAGTGCTTCTTTTAACGTTAGTAGCTCAACGCTCCTTTAAGCTCACGGTGGTCGGAATAAATGATGTAATGGTAACATCGTCATTAATCTCAAAGTTAGAGTTTTAGCTACCATACTACAGTTCCCAACTTCCTTGCAATTCTCTTTTCCTTGCCTTCTTCTTTGCGAGTGCTTCTTCTTGAATGCGTGTCCAGGATCCTCGATATCCTCCCATTTGCCTCGAGGTTTAAGTTCTTTGCTATTCTCCTGAGGTAAAGGAGATTCGTAATCTATTCGTGACACTTGGAAGGTTATCTGCTCTTTTGCTATCCTCAGAGTTGATTCGCCCCCATCAACGTCAATGATTGAACGCACATGGCTAAAAACGGTCTTCTAAGAACTATCGGGGTCTTCACATCTTCTCCAATGTCCAATATGTAGAAGTCTATGGGAAAGGTATATTTGTCAACTTTTACTTGAACGTCTTTTATAATCCCCATAGGTTTGTGCATCGTTTTGTTGGCCATCTTTACCAAAAACTTGGTAGGCACTAACTCTCTTAACCCTAACTTCAAGCTAAAGGTGTAGGGCATCATGTTTATACTCGCTCTTAGATCCATAAATGCCCTGTCTATGATGATTCTATTGATACTATAGGGGATGAAAAAGTCCCCTAAGTCCTCTTTCTTCTGTATGATGTTAGGGTTCTCTTATGATGTTTACTCTTTAACCTTCGTCATGACGGATTCCTTCATTGTAAGCTTCTTTTGTATTTGTTTCGTCATTTTTTCGACCTTGTTTTGCTCACTCTCCTCTAACGTCCTTGCTGATCTCTTTGCATTTAACACCCGTTGAACTAAAATGGGGAATGGAAATACACGTTGAGTTGCCTTAATTGACTCGATCACTAGCTCACTTAGAAGGTCTTCTTGATCCTTCCTTTTATCTCCTTCTCTCTACACCTGCTCAGGTTCTTCACCCTG
Source organism: Erythroxylum baracoense (assembly GCA_025629805.1). Classification (NCBI taxonomy): domain Eukaryota; kingdom Viridiplantae; phylum Streptophyta; class Magnoliopsida; order Malpighiales; family Erythroxylaceae; genus Erythroxylum; species Erythroxylum baracoense. Next base: position 8,973 of record JAOTAY010016847.1, read on the forward strand.
GGTCTGAGTGATGACCATCCTTTCATTCTGATTAGACTCGGTGTTGCTTGAAAGAGTTCCAGCATTCCGAGTAAACATTGCCTCTGCTAATTGGCCTACTTGGACCTCCAGATTATGATGTGTACACAATCTCCTTCGTTCTTCATTGTCTTCACCTCTTCAGGTTGTCGTAAACCATAACGACTAAAGGAGGATTTCTTTAATGACATTTATGTAAAGCATAAAGCCTAAAACCTCTTAGGAAGAATGGTTAGAACACACACAAAGTGCTAGCTTTGTGATGTATTCTTTAAGAGAGTGCTTTTAGAGAGTGAGAGAAGATGATGAACAATTCACCAAAAAGTCTCCTGTTTTCACATAACACTTGCACAAAAATTGATATTTCTTACACCCTTTGGCCTTTCTCTAACCCCCAACATCAATGGAGAGTTAATGGGAATTAAGTGGCTTTTAATCCCACTTAATTTAGCATGAAACTTCCACCCCTTCTTTAAAGGGTAATTTTCTCATCTTACTAATTAAAGGGTAATTTTGTCATCTTACCTAATAAGCAAGATTCACATGTGTCATATGATTCACAATCAAATAACCATAAAATACCGCACTTGTGTAGCTTACATGCATCTCTCATATTTTGGATCCCCATCCAAAACCATTTTACTTATTCTTCACATCTTCAATACATATGACCATTAGGTTCCCAGTTTTGTTGTCACTTGAATTAACACTTAATTTAAGCAAGTTATGAGCGGTATCTAGTAGCACATTATGACCCCTAATTAGCTAGAAAGTCAGTGGTTTGACTACAAACCCTTTCATATACAATGTTCCTGTGCAATGCAATTCATCATTTCACCATCTATACTTCACTTGGTTCAGAGTATGGTTAAAGTGTCAACTCCCACTAGACTGATTACATCACATCTAGCCTAAGTGATGTTAGTTCTTATCCTCGAGGCTCATTACTCAATTGGATATGTCACTGAAGACTATCTTCATGAAATTTCCACTTTGTTTAGAGATTCTAGAGTAATGAACCTAATAAGAGGCTGTGGGTATCATCTCTTTCTATCAGAAGCAGTGAATCTTTTATTGGCTACTTAATTGCCTTCGAATACCTCAATTTGCACTCAATCACCACCTTATGAGCAATCTCTAAGAGGCAACTAGGAATGGAGTCAAAGTATAGGATTAGCATCCAGGATATCCTTAAGCATCTCAAGCCTAAGGATATTTGCACCATTGCTATGTTGAGACTATTATTGACACTAGAATAGATTATCCATATAATTGTCTCATAGAAATTCATGCAATGTACTTACTATTCTTAGCAAGCATCCACGTGTTAACTCTAAACAAATCATGCTTACAGCTTATGAGATCCGCTTCTTGATCTAATAAAGGAGTACAACATGTTCTAGTCTGTATAGATTAATAATGTCCCGTCTCATTAATCCTACGACTAGGGATATTTTAAATGCTAACATAATTACACATGATAGGAATCTCATTATCATGATCTTATCACTATTTCCTTCATGCTATGTAATGTATCAAGGACTTCATTAATTCGAATTAAGGTCACTATCAATTCATAAAGAACATGAACATCAAATTAACAAAAAAGCTTTTTTATTACTCAAAAAGATTTGTACAATAAGTGTTAAAGGTGATTGCCTTTAGAGCACTTCTCTAACACCTTTTAGGGTTGCATTATGTTCCTTTTATCCTCTTTTCCAATTATGGCAACCCTAGGTCTTTTTTCAGGTTCGAAAGGTTCAAAAAGTCCCTTGAAAACTTAAAACTAGAAGCAGTGCCTTGTCTATTCACACGTAGGCAACGATTATGTCCTTTAGTGCCAAGATCGTGGCCAAGATTTTTTCCTTCTGTCATGATCATGGCACCTCCATCATCCTTCTATCATGATCGTGGCCTATTGGCCATGATTGGGGCCTTGGGTTAGCTCCCGGGTTTTCTCTGAATCTTCTCCGTTATCCAATCTTTGCCCTGAAACACTAGCAAACACATCAAGGCACCTAAGCACGCTCTAACCCATAAAACATTTAAAACATAAATATCTACTAACTAACACAATTCTAGCCTAACATATACCAAATAATCAAATTAATAACTAAATACAAACTAAACTACCATAAAAACACGATGCAATTTACAGCTATCAGCAATAACCTTGTACATGGTATTGCAACAAGAAGTAGGTCTAGAATCAATTAGAGAGGAGGGGTTAGACTTCTTTGGAATCAAGCAGATAAAATTATGGTTGATCTCTTTTAACATCTTGCAAGAAGACAAAGTTTCCTTTAAAGCTTGTGTAAACAACTCTCCGATAATGTCCCATGCCTTTTGGGATAAACAAACAGTGCAACCGTGGGAACTTGGAGCCTTTGAAGGATTTAGATTGAAGAGAACTTCCGTTTTGTCATTGTTAAAGGAAGTTTGTTAAGAACTTCTTTATATTTTGCTTAAAGGGCAGTCAAAGAATCTCTTCATATTAGTTAGTTGTCTAGGCTGGTTTACAGTTCCTAATAGTTTTCAAAGTAGCTTCTAGTGATATTCAAAAGAGTAGTGTTGTTTGAGTGAAAGACTCCATTTGCATCCTAGAGCTTAACAATTTATAATTATGTTTCTATTTCTCCTAACTAGAAGGGAGGCATGGGAAAATTTATTATTCTAGTCCCTATCTTTCAACCATGCCACTCTGGCTTTTTGTTGGAGGATAGATTAATGCATAGATAAAGTCTACTAATATTCCTTGAATCTTTAAAGTTCATTATCTCTCAGCTAAGGATGATGAGGATGTTGATAGTTATCAGTTTGAGCAGCTTGAAGCTTAATTTTGTAGTCTTTGACTTGTTAGATGTGGGTAGAAGTAAAGCTTTTGAGAGCCGTTTCCACCTTCTTCATTTTCTACATCAATTGGAAAGATTTTATCCCTCAATATGTTGATTCCAATAGTCTCACACTATATCTAAAATGGACATGCGTTGTATAAGGATGTAAGAGGGATCTGATAGAAGATTTTCCTCAAAATGAGCATATTACTATAGGAAAGCAGAAAACCAATATGGATTTAAGAAAGCTTGATCGAGCTTCCTGCGTATCAAGTACTGTCCTTGCTACTTGTTTGTCAAAGTGATGAATCATCCATTGAATCTCAGGTCTATGAGTTGAACATCCTATAGAAAGGTTTCAAGCTCCCTTCCTATAGTAGATTAGAGCCCTTTACCTCCCTCAGATTCTAGGTTGTTTTTTATGCAGTTAAAATCTCCTTTCACAAGCTAGGGATCTGAGATATTAGCTTCTATTTGCTACAAATTAGACAAAATATATCCTGTTGGAACTAAAAATTGGAAGCATAAATGAGGGAAACATCAAACCTTTTATTGGTGCCAATATGGAGACAAGATAATTGAAGGTACTGATCACTCTCACCTTGCACAAGTATAAAGACTTGCTTGGTATGATAAAAAAAAGTTTTCTGCCATTATAATGAGAAGAAAAATTTGTATGAACAGACCAATTGACACCAAAAGAAACCTCAGGGAGATGGGAAGATCTTTTTTTAGTTTCTAAAAGCCCTATTATATAGGGATTTTGTTCCAAAAGCATACCCCTAACCATTTCTTTGATGTGAGGGTGATTTAACCCTCTGACATACCAAACTAGCAACATCAGGGGAAGGATTCTCCTTTAGGATTTTTGCTTTTATTTCTAGCTAACCTTCTTTTAAGATTGCTATTGGAATTCTAAATAGTGACATTGGATCCCTCCTATTTAACTTGTCTACAAGTGGTCTGTGTTAATGCCTTCTGATCTTCATTATTATTAATCATTACAGGGATGTTAACTTTTTATAAGATGCTGGTGTATACAAAAGCTGCTGGGAGATCAGATGGATCATTTTTGGTAATATGCTATTTAGTATTTTTTTTATCTACAGCTCTCCTTGTGCCCTTTGAATTGGCGTAGCCCCCAGGTTGACTATATCATCTATGTCAAAATCAGGTTTAGTAGTATGATTATTACCGATGGTCTATTCTTTAAGAATTTAGATCTCCAACTTTTTTTGTTCTCTCTAGTTTGGCATAACCTCCAAGTTATCTATAATAGCTTGCTCTATCTGGTTTGGGGTATCCTCAAGGTTTTGTTCCTTAGGTTCATTATCAAAAGCAGTATCAGTTAGTTCATCATATCTGTCAGTTTGAAAGAGCTTGCCTATAGGCTTCCATTGTTTGTTTGTTGTAATAGGCTTCCAAGGATATGAAATAGGTATTTCAATTTTTTTAAGGTCTCCATCTTCATCCAGTTTTAAAATAGGGAGTTTATCAGGCGCAAATTTTTTCGTAACATACCCTCTCTATGTTAGCTATTGGCGAGTCCATACAAATAGGTTTACCTAGTGAACTTGCTAAGTAGCCAAGACCTTTAATTGTCCAGACTTTCACAGGTATACTATGGAATTGAACCCACATCGGAAAGAAATCAATACTACCCTTATCACAATCCAATCCAAGTTTCCATTTCTTCAAGAACATTTGTTGTCCACTAATATATAAGGGGCCAGATTCCATGATTTCAAGCAAATTTTGCTCAAATGAAAATTTAAAGAGAAATTCCCATCTTCCGTCAACATGTCTTCTTCATTCCTTTCTTCCCCCATTGTGCAATAGCCTAAGCTCTCACTACTGGAAAAGTTGGATGTTTGCTCCAGAACTAACCTACTAGAGTTGTTGACTAAGCCATAGCTCTAACTTGTAGCAATTCCTTTGGAGGAGCTAAGACTCCATCCTTTAGAAAATTGGGATAATGTTTAAGTTTGAGTTATTATGTTTAATGATCAATTTTCCCTTCCAAGCCCTTTAGATCTACATTGGTTCCTTACTGGAGTCTATTGTATCTGTTGTTTCGAGCAGTCGTGAAGTGATGGTTTTGTCTTTAACATTAATTGAGAGTTCATTATAGTCAACCGAGTTTAAGGGTGTCGGTTACCTCGATTATCAAGGCCCTCCAAGTCCTACCCCAAGTGGAGAACTTCAGAAGAAGGTCGATGAATAGTACCTGAAATGGAAAGACAGGAATTAATTTTCCAAAAAAGGAAGGCAAAGAAGGTTAGGATGGTAAAATTCTTAGAGAGAGGCTAGAGGGAAATTCTTAGAGAGAGAGGGTAAATCAAGGTCTAACTTTTTTTCCACCTATTCTTCTTTTGAAATTGTGTATAGATTTAATCCTTTAACTCTTTTAGATATCTTATCATTATCTACTAATGAATGTGATAATTTGGGTGGTAAGTATATGATAGATTTTTTAGGGATTTTTGTGGCACCCCTCTTCCATCTGGCATATGCCCATACATCCTTTCGGACTTCCGAGCACCTGCCCGACGAAAGCGGTGCACCAACTATATCACTTTCTCTTAACTCGCATGGCTTCATAAATTAAAACATAAGAATCACAAATACTAAAACCCAAAATTTCCTCATTCATTTCATAAACAATATGTACATT
>JAOTAY010016858.1:0-14497 GCA_025629805.1 Erythroxylum baracoense
CAATTATTGTTTGCTTAAATTATGCTTTGAATGATAAATGAATGTGAAATGAATGTGTTTGATTGTTGATTTTGGACAGAAGGACCGATAATTGTGAATGTGGAATGTATATTGAAGTGCTGCTTGAATGTGAATGTAAAGACCTAAGTGCCTTATATTGTGAGTGATTGTGGTACATGCATTCCATTCATGAATGTATAACCAGACAATGGTAGTTGTGACCAGAATAGCCACTGATCAGAGCTTAAAGCTCAACGAGTGAAAAGAGCCTCGAGCTCAAACAGTGATTAAAAGCCTAAGGCTCACTATGTATAATGAGCCTTGTATTCCCCAAGTAGATAAGGGACAGTTATTAATGAGCACGGTATCCAAAATAGATACGGGACAGTTTAGACACTCGGTCACAACAACGTAATAAATGGAAAGTGTCTCATGAGCATTTCATATGCATTTATATCAAGTATGTTTTCCTATGCTGGAGTAAAAGGGTGATACATGATCTATTATGCAAAATTGTGAATCACATGTTATGTGAAATGGTGTGTTGCATGAATCGAGTGAACCATCGATGATGATTACCTCATTGAGTTCGCAAAACTCACCCAAAATTTTCAATTATTTTTCAGGCTTAAAGAGTACCCCGTTAGACAAACGGGAGTATACCTACGGCATGCAAGTAAAAGATAGAGGTCGGGATCAGTTGGCGTCTGCATTAGTATTTTCCTTATTTTCGTATCAAATTAAGTCTTCCGCAATTATTATAACTTATGTATTCGAATATTGCTGTTTTGAAATAAATTTCCAAATTGGAAATGTTTGTATATGGTTCTAGCAATGTAATCAAATTTTGACAAGTATTTTGTATTTGTAACGGGCCCAAATGGCTATTGAGTTTTCTGATGATTGTATTGCTATGATTGGAAATGTTTATGAAATAAAGTGGGCCCGATTTAGTTATCGATTTCTACACTTTATGTTTGTGGTTTCAAAAAACAATTTGTACTGAAATTTGAATAATTGAGTGCTATAGCATGCCACCCTCGCGGGGCACGGACTCAGATATCCCTCAGGATGTCAGGTATGTGTCTTGTCGGAGTGGGGTGTTATAAGGAAGATAAAGCACAGTAGCAATGATAACACAAGGATAATCAGCAAAACAATAGGAGGATTAGTATCTAGTGTAAGCTATGGGAAATAAAATCAAAAAAGTTAACTAAGTATCTAGCAGACTCGAGAGGAAAAACATAAAGGCCTAAAGATAAAACAACATAAAATAAAAAAATATTCAAAGCTAGTCTGTAGGATGATCTGTTTCGGACCCAGATGGTCTTGTCCCAGATGGGCCGGCTCCAGATGTGCCAGCACCGCTGATCAGTTCATCCTCATCAGAGGGCAATTGGATTTGGAAGTGGTCGGCGATCAAAGCATCCATATGCTGACGAGAATGTTGATCCCGAGCATAAAGAGCATCTCGAGTCTGCTACCGCGTCATCTCCTACAAGAGAGCGACGCGGAGTTGGTCGAGAGCAGCAGAAAGGCCGTCGATCTTGCCAGCGAGGGTCACCAAAGTGACAGGTGCCGGGATATCCTGAGCTGGAGGGTCTTCCTCGGCAGGTGCACCGGCTATCAAGGCTGCACCAACAGGATAAACAGGGGGTGGTGGTTTGAAGGTAGGTTGTTTTAGGCGATCGTACCTAAAGAGAGGGGCTGGATCAAAATAGTTGTCGTTATCAATTATGCGGACGATGTGGGCGTGGAAAATGTCAAAGACAAGGTGGGGGAAGGCTATGGCATTGGTGAGTTTGGGTGTAGTGATGGAGTCATGGAGGGCGGAAGCAATAGCATCAGCTATATTGACCAGACGGCCGATCATCAGGAGGTAAATGTAGAGGGCTTGTTGTTTAGTGACGTAAGCTAGGTGGGTAGTAGGAACGATGTTGTTACAGACTAAGTGCAGCCAAGGATTAGCATTTGGTCATAAGTTAGAGCATTTAAGGTAGTGTTCGGAGTAGCAGGGACGATGCCAGGCAGTGCCCTCGTGATAAAAGGTACAGGCAACATCGACCATGGGTTAGTTATGAATGAGTTGGTCGTAATGGCATGGGCAACATTGGAGAAGATTATAGTGGCGGTGGATATTAGCAATAGTGAAGGCATGGGGCTCCTTAATACCATGGAAGTCAATAGCCAATTGACTGTGGAACCGGCATAGGTGTAAAAATAGCGAACGAACTTATCATTACTAAGGGGACACTCCCACACTAAACTAGTTAATTGGGAGGCATAAAGTTTCTGGACAAAAAGGGCAAGAGGCACTATTGAGAATTGAATAACCTAATACGGATGTAATCGAAACAAAACTAAGCAAAATAGAGAATGAAAGAAAAATGAGAGAAGAGAGATGTTGCGACATATGCTAGTGGTTGAAGACTGAGAGGTAAGAGTCATAAGGCTTAAAAATAGGTGAGAATATGAAAAGACAAAAATAGGGTAGGAAGAAGATGAATGGGTAAATGATAGATAGGGGTAAAATGGTAATCGGATAAGTAAAAACTTAAAAAAGGGGAGGCAGGGTCAGCTTCGAATGGATCTTTTCCACGGAGAAAATGACCTGAGAGCAAAAAGGAAGAAACAGGAGGACTTCGTCGTGGCGACATGGAATGCACGTCGAGGCGAAAATGACCAGAGAGCAACAAAAAGAAACTAGGGGGCTTTACCGTGGCAAAACTAAGAGTTAGCTGCGGCGAAGATACCCCGAACTAAAAAGGAACAGGCAGAAATGAAAAACATTGCAAAGAAACATAAGACACAAGCTGGATACTCAGAAAGCCCTTAAATGCATATATATGGTCATATGATACCAAATGAGCTCAAGAGAAGGAAATGTAGCACAATCAATAATACTAAACTTCTCTAAACTTGAAGATGTATCATGCATCAGGACAATTAAACACAACAAAAGAAAGGCAAGAGATGGAACTAGAAGGGGATATTATTAAATGGAAAATCTACTAATTAAAATAAAAACTATACTATGTTTCCTACTGGGGTAGTTTCTCCCCCACACTTACTCAAAAACTAATGCACCAAAACATGTCATGAGCAATCACAGGGTAAAAGTAAGTAAACAAGTGAAGGAAAGAAATAACCTGAGAGTCATGGAGGTTTTTGGTTCTCATGGTAAAGCTTCAATAGATGGCCATTCACCTTAAGCTTGGCGCTAGTCTCTTAATGTAGAAGCTCTACCATACCAAAGTCGTGCACCTTTGTGACTGTGTACGGTCTATCCCAACGAGTATTAAACTTCCCTTGCTTAAAAGTGAAACGAGCCTTGAACAATAGCACCTTGTCTCCCTCTTTGAGGTTCTTCCTCAGGAGAACTTCATCGTGCACAAACTTTGTTTTCTCCTTGTAAAGTCGAGAGTTCTCGTACTCCTCTAGCCTAAACTCTTCCAATTCTTGCAACTGCAGCTTTATCTCTACTCTAGAAGATTCTAAGTCCATGTTGTACTATTTGACTGCCCAATATGCTTTATGCTCCAACTCCACTTGCAAGTGGCAAGTTTTGCCATAGATTAAGCTATAGGGAGACATTCCAATTGGTGACTTGTAGGCAGTCCGATAAGCCCACAGTGCTTCATCTAATCGCAAGCTCTAATCGTTCTTGGATGGCGTCACTATCTTCTCCAAGATGTGCTTCACCTCTATGTTAGATATTTCAACTTGACCATTGGTTAGGGGGTGATATGCAGTACAGACTTTGTGAGTGACACCAAAATTTGAAAACAGGTTATCAACAATCCTATTACAGAAGTGTGTACCCCTATCACTCACCACAGCCTTGGGAATCCCAAGCCTACAGAAAATGTTGGACTTAAGAAATTTAGACACTATTTGAGCATCATCTTTTCTAATAGGTACAACCTCTATCCATTTGGACACATAATCTACAGCTAAAAGGATATAGATAAAATGAAAAGGCGGATGGAATGGACCCATGAAATCAATCCCCTATATATCAAAGATTTCGTAAAACAACAAAGGCTGCCAAGGCATTTCATGTCTTTTACCAAACCCTTCAAATCATTGACATTTGTCACAGGACTGGTAAAATGTAAAAGAATCTTTAAAAAGGGTCGGCCAGTAAAAATCAAAGTCTAGAATTTTCCTAGATGTTCTCCGGGCACTGAAATGCCCTCCACAAACCATAGAATGGCAAGCTGAAATAATTGCATTAAATTCTTCACTAGGCACACACTTTCTTATAACTTGGTCACTGCACATCCGTCATAGATCAGGAGCATCCTAAATGTAATGTCTCGCTTCACTCCTGAGCTTTTGTGCCTACGACTTAAACATGAGAGAAGGAGTGAGTCCGGTTATAAGATAATTAACTATATGAGCATACCAAGGCTTTTTTAAAACTAAAGCACATAAAGTTGCATTAGGAAAAGAATCATAAGTGAGTTCAGAAGAGTCTACTCCATTTGTGTCCTCTAGTAGCCTACTCAAGTGATCAGCTACATGATTTGTTGTCTCGGCTTGATCCTTTATTGCAATATCAAATTCTTGAAGAAGTATTGCCCATCTTAGCAATCTTAGTTTAGATTATGGTTTCTTAAGAAGATAGTGGACAGCTGCATGGTCAGTAAAAACAGTTACATAAGAATTCATCAAATAAGGCCTAAACTTTTCTAACGCGAAAACTACTGTAAACAGGTCTTTCTCTGTTGTTGTGTAATTGATTTGAGCTGCATCCAGTATTTTTGAGGCATATGCAATGGTTCTTAAGAGCTTCTCCTCCCTTTGGCCCAACATAGCTCCTACAACACATTTAGAAGCATCATATGAAAGCTCAAAAGGTAATTTCCAATCAGGGGCATTTAGAATAGGGGGAGAAATGATTTTAGACTTTAACTCATCAAAAACATCTCTATAAGAATCATCAAAGTCAAATTTGACATCTTTTTGTAAAAGTTCTGAAAGAGGTAATGCAATTTTGCTGAAATCTTTTATAAAACATCTATAAAAGCTTGTATGACCCAAAAATGATCTTATATCTTTAACACAGAAAGGGTAAGGTAAGGAAGATATGACCTCAATCTTAGCTTTATCAACTTCAATTCCTTTGTCAGAAATCAAATGACCTAGCATTATGCCCTCATTGACCATAAAATGACATTTTTCAAAGTTTAAAATCAAATTCTTTTCAATGCATCTTTTCAAAACTTTTTCAAGACTAGTAAGGCAATTATCAAAAGATCCACTATAAATAGTGAAGTCGTCCATGAAGACTTCCATGCATTCCTCTAAAAATTCATAGAACACAGCCATCATACAATATTAAAAAGTCCCTGAAGCGTTACATAATCCAAAAGGCATCCTTCGATAAGCAAAGGTACCAAAAGGACATTTAAAAGTGGTTTTTATCTTGGTCCTCTAGTGCAATAGGTACTTGAAAGTACCCAGAGAATCCATCCAAAAATAGTAATGAGATTTGCCTATAAGTCTCTCAAGCATCTGGTCAATAAAAGGAAAAGGAAAATGTTCTTTTTGTGTGGCATCATTTAATCTTCTATAGTCTATGCACACCTTCCAGGAATTTTGAACTCTTGTAGGAATAAGCTCATCTCTAACATTTTTAACCATAGTGACCCCACTCTTTTTAGGCACCACATGTATCGGACTAACCTACTCACTATCGGATATGGGATAGATGATCCCAGCACTCAGAAGTTTGGTGATTTCATTCTTAACCACATCTAGGATAAGTGGGTTTAGTCTCCTTTGGGGTTGTCTCACAGGTTTGGCTTACACAGTAGGATCCTATGTGTGCAAATAGCTGGACGAATCTCAGGAATGTCTACGAAAGTCCACCCTATAGCCCTCTTATGTTCTCTTAAAATAGTAAGGAGTCTCTCTTCTTCACTGTTAGATAGGGAATTGGCAATTATGATAGGTAATCACTCATTAGACTCAAGGAAAGCATACTTTTAAGTAGGAGGTAGGGGTTTTAATTCAATCTTTGTAGGTTGCACAATAGAAAGGATCTATTCACAAATTTCAAGAGAACAGATTACTCCCCTTTTTTTTAACCAATGATAGTGCAGGGTCCATATGGTTAGCTTTACAATCTCCATCTATTCCAAGTGTTGAACTAACCCCAGGTTGATCTACAGCGGTAACTACCATGGATAAATTCTTTTGCATACCTGAATCATCACTAGACAACAACTCATCCAAGTATCTCAAGGTATGAGAAGAATTAAAAGTAGATAAGTTAGGAGATGTAAGGGATTGAGAATAAGCCTCAGATTCAATGTGCCTTTGCATCAAATAAGCAGGTGGAATAGCTGAAAGTGGCCCATCTTTATTATCTTCAGTTAGAAACTTTTGTTACAGTGAAACAACTTCATCAATTGCCACATCAGTATCAGCCTCTACGATGCCATAATCACCTGAAATACTAACAAAAAACCTTTTCCCAAGGGAATCATCATTAACAATAGAAGGAATAGAACTCACATGTGAGTCAGTAGGTGATACCGTTGCCTCGCAATTAACTACTATACAGTTAATGCATGTTATGTCACCTCTACATGAGCAAGTGGAAGGAAAAGAATAAAGAGATGAAAAGGAAGAAATAGTGTCTTCCTCATCAGTAAAATCGAGTGAATACAATTTAGAGCCAAAGGAATTATCTTCTAATTCAAATTTGGAGCAAGCATCATCAACAACAATATCAATCATGTTAAAACCCAAAAGTGAGTAATCTTCATAAGGATGTTTCATTGCTTCATACATGTTAAAACAAACATTGTGATCACCTATTTTCATTATGATGGTGCCTTCTTTCATGCTAATCATGATGTTAGCGATCCTCAAGAAAGGTCTACCAAGAATCAGTGTGGTGTCATGAACAAACTCAGAAGACATATCAAGCACATAAAAATCAGCAGGAAAAACTAGACCCTTTACCTGGACCAAAATATCCTCTATAATGCCCTCAGGATACCTAATAGATCTATCAGCTAATTGGTGTACTACAGTGGTAGACTTAAGAGTCTTGACTCCTAATGAGGTGTAAACGGACTTAACCATAACATTAATAGCTGCCCCTAGATTTAACAAAGCTCCTCCTATAGTAACTTTACCTATAGTGCAAGGGATAGTAAAGGACCCAGGGTCTTGGCATTTCACAGGGATATGAGGTTTAAATAGGGCAGACACATTTGAGCTTACTTGAACTCTTTCATTTGGCCTAAACTTACTCTTATGGGTACACAGGTCTTTAAGATATTTGGCATAGGTAGGAACCCATTTCACAAGATCAAGCAAAGGAATGTTGACTTCGACTCTACTAAATAGATCAATAATATCTTTTTCATGTTTAGTCTCAGTCATTCATTTGCTCATCAAATATGAATTAGGAAAAGAAAGGTCTATAAGATTTAACTCCGTACCATTGGATGTATTGGCTCTATGCTTGCTTGACTCAACATGATCCCCTGTTGTTGCGTGCTTATTGTTGCTCTCAGAATTTGTTCCTTTGCTATTTAAAAATGTGGACTCCTTTTTAGCTAATAATGCTCTTTCCTTAGAGCTTTCAAACTTCTTTTTCCTTGGTGCGGGAGGCAGCTAATCACATTCAATCTCCTCCTCAACTTCTTCCTTATTCTGATCACTAAACTTCATATGCTTCCCATTTCGAAGAGTGATGGTATTCAAACCCTTGGGGTTTATAACAATGTTTAAGGGAATAGTGCCGCTACTCCTAGCTTGTTGCTCACTCATGCTATTGGATAGTAGAGTGACATAGGAGTTAATGTTCTCAGTCTTTATCTCCCATTGCTCCATTCTTTTCTCAAAGGCATTGAATCTGGTAGCATTCTTAGAATAGTCTTATTGAAGCAAAGAAGCTAATGAATTGAACTGGTTGTCATTAGAAGTCCTCTCTTCCTTCATCAATGCCATCATATTATGAAAGAGTTTATTTGTGTCTTCCTTTTGTGGAATAGCTAAAGCTTGCTACTGGATTTAGAACTGGTTAGTAGATGGACCAGCCCCTCCACCTCACTGAAATCTATTTGGAGGTCTACTTTTGTCATTTCTTTAACCAAGTCGAGGATTTGATTTCCATCCCTCGTTATATGTATTAGAATAAGGGTCCCACTTTATATTCGATCAACCTTGATAGACAACAGATACCTCTTCATAACGATTGGGACAGACATTAGAAATATGCATCACAGAACCATAAGTTTTGCAACTAGGTGCAGTAAGATCCATAGAGGATGGTGGACAATGCACACTCATATTTTTGAACTCTGCAGTAATAAGGGATAGTTAAGTAGTCATTTTACTCTCCAAAGAGTCAACCTTAGACTCAAGACTTTCCATTCTTCTTGAGTTAACTATTGAAGCTCCCAACTCATGTATTCCTCTAGTGTCCCTAACACTATACTGCTGGTGATTCAGAACCATTTTTTAATTAGTTCCTAAGCCTATTCAGCGGTGAGGTCTATCAGTGAACCTCCTGAGGCTGCATCCAACATGCCCTTGTTTTGACTATTTAACCCATCATAGAAGTATTGCACCAACTGCTCATCTGGGATTTGATGGTGAGGGCATCTTGACAATAGATGCTGAAAACGGTTCCAATAATCATAGAGGGACTCATCAAAGTATTGACGTGCAGAATAGATCTCCTTTCTCATTGATGAAGTTCTGGAGGCAGGAAAGTATTTCTCCAAGAACACCTTTCTTAAATTTCCCCAGCTGTGGTAGGCATTTGCCACGTGTCTTGGAAGGCTCATGTACCACTCCCTTGCTTTACCCTCCAAGGATAGATGAAAGACTTTCCATAGCACTTGATCTAGAGAAGCGCCCACCGGTTTCATGCTCTGGCAAATCATGGACAACGATTGCAAATGAATGTAGGGATCTTCTCCTATCAAACTATGAAATTTAGGAAAAGAGTTAATAAGTAATCCTTTAATCTCAAAATTCACATCAAAATTAGGGCAAGTAGTAGTAAAAGGATCATAATTCACATATGAGGTAGTAGCTTCCATAATGGTCCTCCTTTTAAGGTTGCCATTGTTCTTGGTAACTCGCTCCTGCTCCCCATTACCTCCGTTATCACCATTTCTAGGTTGGTTAGCATTAAGGTTAGGGTTTTGTAGATAAGCTAGGTTTTTCGCCATTATCTCACCTTCTAATGATTCACTCCCACTACTTGACAGTCTAGACTCCACTGAGATATTTTCCTCTTCAACAACTACCTTGCTTGTCCCCTCTACTCTCTTCTCCTTTCTAGTTTTTCTCAGACTTCTCTCAATTTCATGGTTGAAGTGTAGGAGTTTGGTTTTTCGGGGTATGCAAAGGAAGAATTAAAAAGGGAATAAGAGTAAATAAAATTGATTTGCAAGCTCACAAAGTCAAGTAAATAAATGAGATGCGATGGATGCAAGTGTATTGGTGTGTGAAAGTATGTATGCACAGGTAAAGAAACTTTAAAAGCTATGCAGAAAAGTTGACCTCGGTGAAGCAAAAAGGATTGCTGCAGCAAAAGTGCCCCAAGAGAAATCCTCATAAAAATTCTGTAAGTTGGCCGTGGCGAATGTTTACAGAGAGCAGCAAATATGACTCTGAATTTTGCAAATGTAAAATGCTAAGTGTAAAAATGAAGAAAATTAGATTCTTTGTTTGTATTTCCAAAAATTTTGATGCTATACTAAAGAAAAACCTATACTATTGACAAGTATGAAGCTATACTATCTAGAATGCAATCTAAAAAGGCTACTAACCCCACATGACAACAAAAGGACAAAAGTTAACCTAGAGAATCAATTTCTTAGTTGCCTGGCAACGGCGTCATTTAATTCTTACCTATTTGTAAAGCCCTTAGAGGTTGAATCAAAATAATCCAAGGATTGCATTATAGGGTGCAACCCTGGATCGTTCACTTAATCGGAACCTAAAATGAATGGATCTAAGTTAACCTATATGCCCTGCTATGCAAGTTTTGATTTTTTTGAAAAAAATTAATTGAACTAAATTAAATTCTAAAATGTATTTTGGATTTTTGTGATATAGAAAACAGAAAGATGAAATCAAGAGATTAAACAGTGATAGAATCCTCTTGAAAGTGAGCTCTAGCTATCATAGTTTGAAATTGATTTTTGTGGGGGTAGAAATCACTAAGTTTCAAAATGTGAAGTCCATGATCTTAATCAATGGGACTCTATTTCGTAAGATTCTGTTAAGAGCTCTTAGTGTGTGTAGTAGGATGAGTCAATGCAATGGGTCAAATGAAATCCAAAAATAACTCAATATCAAACATAACCATATAAGATAAGATAGAATCAAGAAGATTATAAATAGATATATATGAAACTTCATATATTTAAGCTCAAAGTTCTACATAAACCAATGTAAACTACATATAATGAATCCAACATTTGATTAAAACTATAATCAAGTAGCTCAACTATAAATTACAAATACTAGACCTAGGAATTTATAAATTCATAGCTGAACCATAGATTAACTACTCCCTTTTTAAGCTCATTGAACTCCAGCCTTTGCTACATCTTCAAGAGGAAGAGAAATGCCTTGCCACGCATTGCACTCGTATGCTTCACAACTGGGAAGGAATCTGAGTCAACCATGGTGAAGGTTTGATAGTGGAAAAATGGAAGAGATTAGGGTTAGATGAGAGGAAAGATGAGATGTAAGCGATGGAGGCTCTCCCTCTCATTATATCCTTCACCTATCCCAAAATAGGGTTTTTTACATTAGCATTCATGTCGATTTGCATGAATGGGTAAGTGAATTTTCCAAAAAACGGTTCAGGTTTGAGATGCTGATTTGAAGGTTTCACCGCGGCAAAGGAATGACTTCGCCGTGACAAAAATATCCCGAGAGGTTTTCTTGCTTGATCTTATGACTTTGCCTCGGCAAAGCCAGATTTTGACGTGGCGAACTTTTCCCAAGAGGTCTTTGGTAATGGTTCATGGGTTCGCCGCGACGAAATATTATCTTCACCGCTGTGAACGCTGCCAATATTGATGCTCTTACTCTTGTGTGTTGCAATTTCTTGGTCTTCACTCTTGGCTCTACTTCATAAGTGTTCTGCAATGAAAAGCAATAGTTTGCAGTATCAATTTTCATAGAAACCAATTCAGTGCAACTATCAACATTTTATAACAATGTTACCCTCAAACTACATTAATTCAAAATAAGCACTCTTAAACTAAATTAAGCATAATATCTAATAAAAAGCGCCAAAAAGTTTAACAAGAACCATGAGAATATCACTAAATAATATAGAAAACTTAGGTTCAATCAATCGTGGCTTACTTAAAATTGACCATACACACTATGTTTTTCATCCGATCTTTTGTACGTGTGACCTTTAGGCTCTTAGTTATTTTTGGCACTTGAATTAACTCTTAATTCAAGCAAATCATGAAGGGTTTCATGATTCCATTTACTGGAATATAAGTGGATTAACACACGGACTCTTCGATAGTTAATTATCTAACTTGTGAACATTTTCATAGACAATTACTATGCAATTCGTCCTTTCACCATAATATACCCTACTTGGTTTAGAGCATGGTCTATGTGTCAACTTCCACTAGACTGACTACATCACATCTATTCCAAGTGATATTAGTTCTTGTCCTAGGATCTCATTACTCTATATGTCATTGAAGACTATCTACATGACACTTAATGACCCCAGCAAGAGGCTATGGGTGTCATCTCCTTCTATCAAGAGTGGTGAATCCTTTATTGGCTACTCAATTACCTTCGAATACAAATAGTTATACCTAATCACTATCCTAAAAGCATCCTTGTCTTGAGGTAACAAAGAATGATGTCAAAGCATAGGATTCGTATCCAAGATATCCTAAAGTACCTCAAGTCTAAGGATATTTGCACCATTGCTATGATGAGATTAATCATTGACATTCGATAGATCATCTATATGATAATCTCATAGTGGGTCATCTGATATACTTACTACCCTTAGTAAACGTCCACATATTAACTCTACTACCCTTAGTAAACATCCACATATTAACTCTAAACATCTTATGCTCACAGTTTGTGAGATCCACTGCTTGATCAAATCAAGGAGTATAATATCTGCTAGTCTATCTGGATTAATAATATCCTGTCTTATTAGTCCTATGACTAGGGATTATTTACATACTAACATAATTGCACATGATAGGATTCTCATTATCATGATCTGATCATGATTTCCTTCATACTATGTTTTATATCATGGACTTCATTAATTCAATTTAAGATTAATATCAATTCATACATAAATAAATATCAAATTAATGAAAAATGATTTTTGCTTTATTAATCAACATAAAGTTTGTAGAAAAGTGTTAAAGGTGATTTCCTTTAGAGCACTACTCTAATAATCTCGCACTTACACTAAAGCCAATCATATTTATATCTATTACTATAGGCGAGTACACAAGAATCAAATTTTATTTGAGGAAGTGGCTTAGTCAAAGGATCAGCGATGTTTTGATCCGTGAGCCCTCTCTCAATCTTCACTTCACTCTTATCAATTATCTCCCTGACCAGGTGATATCTCCTGAGTGCGTGCTTGGACCTTTGATGAGACTTTGGTTCCTTGGCTTAAGCAATAGCCGCATTGTTGTCATAGTACAACAATATTAGGTCTATTATGCTCGAAATCACTCTAAGTTCCATAATGAACTTTTTGATCCAAGCAGCTTCTTTCGCGACTTCCGCAATTATAACGTACTCTAACTTGATTGTCAAATTTGCAGTCATCTCTTATTTGGAACTTTTCCAACTAATTGCTCCACTATTCAGTGTGAAAACATAAACTGACTGGGATTTAGGGTCATCCTGGTCGGATTGAAAGATGGCATCTGTATGCCCACTCACTACGAGATCTCCATTTCCATATATCAAGAATGCATCCTTAGTCCTTCTCAAGTAATTTATGATATTCTTGATAGCCACCCAATGAACCTCACTAGGATCCGATTGATATCTGCTCGTAACACTTAAAGCATACGATATATCAAGTCTTATACATAATATAGCATACATGATTGATCCTATTGTCAAAACAAATGGGATCGTACTCATGCGAGTCCTCTCATCTTGTATCTTAGGACATAGATTTCAAGAGTTTTACCTCATGACTCATGGGAAGAAACCCTTTCTTGAACTGCTTCATGCTAAACCTATTTAGCACTTTATGTATGTATGTTGACTGTGAAAGACCTAGCAACTTCTTTGATCTATCTCTATAGATCTTTATTCCCAATATATAAGTTGCTTCTTCAAGGTCTTTCATGAAAAAATTGTAGGAAAACCAAATTCTGACTGATTGCAAACTTGATACATCATTTCCTATTAGTAATATGTCATCCATATATAAGACAAGGAATATGATAGCACTCCCACTAACCTTCTTGTATACACAAGGTTCATCTGGATTTTGTGAGAAACCAAACTCTTTGATTGTCTCACCAAATTGGATGTTCCAACTTCTAAATGCTTGCTTCAATCCATAAATGGAATTTTGAAGCTTGCATACCTTTCTGCCATCTCTAGATACGAAGCCCTCAGGTTGTATCATGTATACATCCTCAACTAGGTTTCCATTTAGGAAAGTCATCTTCACATCCATTTTCCATATTTGATAATCATAATGAGCAACAATGGGTAGGAGTATTCTAATGGATTTAAGCATAGCTACGGGGCTAAATGTCTCGTCATAATACTCCTTATCTTTGACGATGACCTTTAGCGACGAGCCTCACCTTATAGGTAATCACATTAACTTCCATATCAATTTTCTTTTTGAAAATCCACTGACATCCTATAGGTTTTAACCTTTTGGGTGGGTCAACCAAAGTCCATACTTGGTTTTCATACATGGAATGCATTTCAGACTTTATGGCTTGAAGCTATTTTTCATATTCTGAACTCTTCAAAGCCTCTTCATAGGTTGTAGGCTCTTCCTCCTCTATGAGCAATATGTCATTTTGCCTGCTTTTGAGAAATCCATATCTCTCTGGAACATTGCGTATCCTACTTAACCTACGAACATTTTGTGTGTTAGAAGGTTCAACTGTTTTCTCATCTCTTTAAACAACAATTTCAGGTTAAGGCAATTGATCTGCGTCTATTTGAGTATCATGAACTTCATCAAGTTCAACTTTGCTTCCACTGCCTTCTCTTAGAAGAAACTCTTTCTCTAAAAAGACAGCATGTGATTCGAGCCCTTTTGTTCTTACCCTTAGAGGTCAAACCAAAAACTTTTAATTGCAAGGACTGCAGAATAGAATGCAACCTTGGGTCGTCTCACTTAATCAAAACCTGATGAAAGGAACTAAGCTAGCCTATATGTCATGATATGCAAACAAAATTAGCAAGGAAGAGGGGTTTAAATCTTTGGAAATTCGGATAAAAATAAGCGAAT
>JAOTAY010016977.1:0-14489 GCA_025629805.1 Erythroxylum baracoense
AAGCACAACTCAAAAAGAACTTGGCCTTTGAATTTAGTTGAAATCTAGCTTTGTGATCAGCTGACCATCTGTTACGATGAATGGTATTCCCTTCATCATATACTGGTACATATGGTCCATTCTTGATGATATCCCAAAGATCAATGTGTGTAGATTCTATAAATAGCCGCATCCTGTCCTTCCACTAATGATAGCTTCGCCATTGAACACAGGAGGTCTTATGACGGAGGCACCTTCAGCTATAAAAACATGTGATTCAACCATGGATTTTTGTCCTCACTTTGTAATGGTGGTTCTTGGAAACCGAGCTCTGATACTAATTGAAGTAAATCACACATTAATATAAAAATTACGTACAATATATGAAATATACAAGAAGGGGGTTGAATTGTGTATTCTTTTTGTAAATACAAAATCTTTAATATTTCTGATAAGAACTTCTCTAACTTGTTAAAAGAATATCACGAAAATTATTATGTAGTTAAATCGCAAATAAATTTTATATACTTATTTTAAAAACAAAATAGAATAAGTTGAAAGATAGAAGATAGACATTGCGATTTTATACTAGTTCACCCCAAACTGTGGGCTACGTCCAGTCCTTAGAATTCTTCTGAGTTTTCACTATACTTCAATAAGTTTACAATTATTCTTTCTTCCCTTCCAGAGCCTCTTCAGGTCTCTTACACCAAGTATTGTTTCAGCTATCTTAGCCTCTCCAGGCTCTTAGCCTTTTCTTTCTCTCACTAGAAAGATATTGTGAGCTTTTGTTGCAGTAGGGTTAGCTCTCTTAGTATCGTACTATTGAATTTTTCTTTTCTAAGTATACACTTGAATGCTCAAAGATCAATAATTGTTCAAAGGTTTTCAAAAAATTGAAAAGTTGTTCAATCTTTGACTATGACTAGTATTTATAGTCCAAGTCTCCAACTGATTCTTGATTCTTGATAACTGCTTCTTATATCTTGATAACTGCTTCTTATATCTTGATAACCGCTATTTAGTTGAGTTTTGTAACTAACTCCAACTAACTAACTGTTCGACATACTAGCGTATCTTCTGCTTCATATCGTCTGTGTTTTTCTCTTCTTTTGTGTTTTTACTTCTTCTGTATCTTCTACTTCTTCTGTGTTTTTAATTCTTCTGTGTTCTCCATTTCTTCTGTGTTTTTCTTTTGTGTTTTGCTTTCTTCTGTGTTCTTCGCTTCTTCTGTGTTTTGCTTTCTTCTGTGTTCTCCACTTCATCTATGTTTTTCTTCTGTGTTTTGCTTTCTTTTTAGTTCTCTACTTCTTCTGTGTTTTTCTTCTGTGTTTTGTTTTCTTCTGTGTTCTCCGCTTCTTCCGTGTTTTTACTTCTTCTGTGTTCTCCACTTCTTCTGTGTTTTGCTTTCTTCTGTGTTCTCCGCTTCGTCTGTGTTTTTCTTCTGTGTTTGTACTTCTACACCCTTAACACACTCATTAAACTAGTTCATTTGTTTCTAACATTATTATTATTTGATTGTCATCAAAATTAATCATCGTAAAGTCCTCCTGACTTAACACAAATAACTGAACAATAACAAAAATCTGATTATCTATACACAAAATCCAAATCAATTAATATAGGATAACACGATCAATTTCTAATGAGAGAAAGAAAAAACTAAAATAAAGAAATACACTTAACTCAGGTCGTTAACGTCGATGTCACCTCTAAACTGACATCAGGATGTTATCCCTCTATGAGTCTCTCCCAGAAAAATGCTTTAGCCCCCATTGAATATTTCCTATCGAAGCCCCTTCTATCGCCTCTCTACTGTCGTGCCTCCCTACTGTTCTATTCTCTCTTACCCTGCTACTATTCTTTGATGTGATGAATTAATATTTTTCGGTCCATTTTACTATTTGCCTCTTCATTTAAAACCCTCAACATGCTAATGCGTTTGTTATGTCTACGTTTCATGCCTTGCATGAAACGAAGACGTATGTGTTAAATGCATACACTTGCATTTAATGCAAACTTATCCTAGTTCATCACTGCACTGTCATTTTGGTGTGCTGTTGCTTCCCTTCTTATGCTGCGTCATTTTCTTTTGGCTTGGATTACTCCTTCCTTGGCTATGCTGTGTTTTGTTCTTTTGCTTTCTTCTTTTGTTGCCATTTTATGCTTCCACCTACTGTAGCCTTCCATCTTTGTTTTACCATAATTCCAAAATGTTTTCCATAAAATTTGAACTCACATTCTTGCATGGGACAATGCATAGCCTTGACTAGCTTTAAATCTTCTTTGTTTTTTTTCTTTTTGTCTTTTAATTTTTTTATTCTTGCTCCATGAAGACAAGTAAAAATTAATCTTCAAAAAATGGCCCAAGTATCATGCTTTAGAATCACTTTAACTTCTTTGCTTCTGAATTGTGCCTAAAATCATATACAAGTTAAAGTGAGTATATTAAGCAATTTATTGTCTTTAATCGCTAAGTGTTATGAAAATTAAATAATCAATTAATCACCTATCACCCCCGCTTCGTAGGGGGAACTCCTAGTTAAGGAGTTACTTGAAATGCTACAAAGATCTTAATATCTTTGGTTTCATAATCAGAAGTATAATAAGTCAATTTATAATCTTTAACACCAACTTTAAATCCAACACTTACTTTAGTCTCTATTTGTGGTGACATAACTCCTTCCCTAAAACTTATGAATAAAAAATTATCACAGTAACAAGGTCTACTCGACATGAATTAGAAGTTACTCAATATAAGGTTTTAGTCAATTTATAAATCTTAACAAGAAAATTCCTATCAATCAATAATAAAGATAATAATGAAAAGAACAGTACGACTTTATCCCATTGTATTCTATACAAATAAATAATGTCAAATCAAGAGAAAGCAAAATGGGTAAATAGAAGACTCAAGAGGCCTATAAAAACAAAAATCAAGAGATGAATGAACTTACTTGAGATGATGCACATACACTAAACATCTTTGAGCAAAATAAGAAAGGAATCCTTATTAGAAATTAAAATGATCATCTTAAGGATATTTCATTGCATAAAAAAATGTTAAAATGAAGTACTTCCCTATCAAAATTGATCATAAGGGTGGCCTTACAAACATATATTGTAGTTTGGGTCAAATTAAAAAATGGTCTCCCTAGTAAGATAGGTATTGGATTATACGAGGTTTTTATCATTCATGTCCATCATATAGAAATCTGCATGAAATACCAACTTATTTACCTGCACCAATACATCCTCAACTACACCATCAGGGTAAGCATTAGTTCGGTTAGCTAATTGTATGATAACACCTGTCTCTTTTAAAGGGCATAAATGTAAAGAAGCATAAATTGATCGAGACATATCATTGATTGAAGCTCCCAAATCTAACACAACTTTATTAAACATGGTGTTGCCAATTTTATTGGGAATAGTGAACATACCTGGATCATGACATTTCAGACGTATCTTCTTCTTGAAGACTACAAAAACATTCTCACCCATCATTACTTTCTCATCACCTCTCAGCTTTCTTTTATTAGTACACGATTCCTTAAGGAATTTTGCATACCTGGGCACTTGCTTGATTGTGTTTAGCAAAGGTATGTTCACTTCCACCTTTTGAAAAGTCTCTAATATCTCCTTATATTTTTCCTCCTTTTTCGAATTTTTTAGTCTGCTAGGAAAATGTGGAGGATAACTATATTTAGGCTTTCGAAGCTTAGCTTTGTGTTAGATGAGAGATTTCCTTCATTTCCTAACTCCTTCTCAATGTCGTCTTCATTAGCTATCCTCGTCGGGGTCCTTTTAGGAATCTCAACCTCCTTTCCACTCCTTAAGGTTATCGTGCTAATGTTCCTTGGATTTTAATTATGGTTTTTAGATGTGTGTAAGTTTTAATTAATTTACCTTGATAATTCTCAAGTGTATGGGTCATTCGCGTAATACCTAAGGTGTCGATCCCACCAGAAGGGATAATCTAATCTTAAAATCTAAGGCCAAAAAAAATTATAGAAATTTAAGTGTAGCAAAACTAAGGCCAGAATTTAATTCAATCATGCAACTCAATTCCAAGAATCAATTAAAAAAATATTAACAAAGTAGCAGTTGCAACACACACTCAATAATCAACCTAAAGGAACTATCAATTGAGAGAAAGGGGAATTTTTACCTATCTTTAAAGTTAACCTAATTGATTGTGAATTATTGGATTATTAGTCCTAGACGTTCCTAGAGTTAATTACTCTCTCTCAAGTTATAACCATTAACCCTAAATTGTAAACCCTAATCAGATTATGGAAATTGCAATTTCTCAATTAACAATCAATCTAAAATCTTAATTAGATATAAAGTTTTCTAATAAACTATTGGGAACTTATGCGAGATCTCTCTTCGCACAATTACCGATTTGATTAATTTCTTGTTCTTTTTAAATTACCTAACTCTTGTTAGATAATTTAATTATTTTTTCATTTGATTCACCCTCTCAGTCTATTACCAAATTATGAATTCACAGAAATCAATCACAATAAATCCAATAAACATAAACAATCATATTTTATTCAATCAAAGATAAAAAACTTGAAGGTGAGTATAGAATATCTTGACATTCACAATCCTATCATCAAACTGTTATTCCCAATTCTATACAATAATAAAATGGAAAATAATAGGAAATACGATTCTAAATGGAGACGGGAAGCAGCAACTTCGGGAAACTCCAAATTTGGGAAGGACATTGATGTCGACTTATTTTCCACTTCTCTATTCCTTCTTCTCTTTCTCAATCTCTCAACAATTCTCTCTAGGGCTCTCGAAAGTGGCTCATACAAAAGCACTTTCTTTTTGTTCTTGTTGTTCTATTTATGTTCTTTTGTGTTTAGGGTTGAAATAGGGTTTTTCTGGGGTCTGAAAGTTTTAAAAAATCCCTTGAAATGCAAAGTTTGGATGTGGCTATGCATCTACCCGACACAGGCCATAATCATAGCCCTATAGGCCACGATCGTGGCCTACTTCTAAATCTTCTGGCACGATCGTGGCATGTAGGTAATGATCGTGGCCATTGTTTCAACCCGAATGTCTTCTGAAACTCCTCCATTCTTCGATATTGACCCTGCATTACTAACAAATACGTCAAAGTACCTAAAAAACATAATATTTAAGCTCAAAGACTTATACTAACCCGATAAACACTTAAAACATATTTAATTCACAAACGAACACAATTCTAACCTAAACACCTACTAAATGATTGAATTAATAGCTAAACACATATCAAACTAAGCCCTAAAACATGATGTAATTTACACTTATTAACATCCCCACACTTAAACATTTTCTTGTCCTCAAGCAAGCAAAATAACAAACACACAAAATCACAAAGCAAACAATGCACTAATGAGACAATGATTTCAACTTCGTGAAATAAATTTAACTTTAAACACCATCATTCAAGTTGTTCCAAATCATTAACATGCAAAATCTCCGTCTAGGAGCTTTGGACTAAACATACATATTAATCAAAAACTTAAATGTCAAGTTATTCACCCTTTTCAATTGTTCACACACATTAATAGTTCCTTGGTCATCCAACTTTGTAACTACTCCTAAGTACGTTTTCATGAAAAGTCAAGTTATTTACAAGTTCGGTAGGTTTTATTAGAAAAATTTTCTTTTAGACATAGACCTAGTATTTTACTCGGAGATAAACATTGGTGATGAATGTTGATTTGGTTACTCAACTAAGTTATGTTTTTAATAAGCTACTTAGTTGAAATGTAATTATAGCCTTGTGACGTGTAGGCACACATTTATGATGCATGTTGATTTGGTTACTCAGCTACACCACGTTCTTAACTAGCTACTAGCTCTATTCATAATCCAAAGGCCAGCGAAATAATCATTTTTTTGATTACCTACCTTTTTGCTTTAGCTACTCGCTTTCATGAAAAAATACTAGCAAAACTACTTTATTCGAAAGACCTAAAATTATGAATGAATGTGATATTTTAGATGGTGGTAAACTCACACTAAATCCTAATTAACTTGCATATTTAGCTAAAAAACCTAATTCACTAATTTCGCGAGCTAATGACTCTTCACAACCTAATAGACTATTTTCAAAATTAAATCAAATGCAATCCATCTAAGCCATTGACACATTAACATAATTCACAACATGCAACTTAACAAACTATCATATAATATACAAAATTCACACTCAAAGCAAAACACATAACCCTCCCCACACTTGAACAACACATTGTCGATGTGAGAGGGTACACAAACACCCCAGGGGAAATAAAACACAAAATACGAAAACATAAGAAGAAAATAATAACAAAAATGAAAAGAAAAGGTTAGAACACAAAACAGTTTATGGTGATAGAGGTGGTGATGACAATAGTGTTGAGATCAAATCCACTTGACATCGAGAGTGTTTCCTTATCTTATAAGTGATTCAAGAGAGTAAAAGAATTAGCAATCTAAACCACTCAAAATCATCCAAAAATTATTTTAGAATTTAAAACAAACCTTAACTACGCAACATTTTAAATCTAACTACTAAACTTGCTAATTTATGGTCATTAGCTTGACCTTCATCCTTTGAAACTTAGCCAGGATCAATTATGAGTGGCTTGCTTCCACCCTTCTTATTCAACATCAATTTTTTAGACTGAGTATGCTACAAATTACAAATTGATCAGAAGGACAATATTGATAAAGTTGAGAAAACTAATTAATTTAAGTAATGTCCTTATCACTAACAAATTCTCAATAAAATAGAGAATAACAAAACTCCCTATATCTTCCATTGAATCCAACATTTTATCCTGTAAGAAGGTGAGTTGCTCTCTTTCTTCCTTAATCACCTTCGTCTCCTCTACTTCTTCTGTTTCACGAACAGAGACTTTCCTAGCTTCTTCAAACTCGATGTCTATTGTCATCTATTCTTCATCCTTTTGTTCTTTAGAAGATTCGAACACATCAATTATCCTAAATGAGCTACTATCCTTCAGATTCTTTAATACATCATTCATGTTGAATGTTAGTTGGTCATCATTAATCAGAAGGATAAGGTTCTTTTCAGGAACATCTACCCAATATTTTTCGATGTTCAAATATGGTATATCAAGAACTAGTGAATAAAAGGGAGGGTTGGCATTCTTTTCTTCAATCTCTTTCTTTGTCTCTTAGTCTTCAATAAGGTGGGGTTCAGTTTGATTTTCCATCGGTCTTTTTAGCTCTTCCCTATTCTTAAGTGCAATAGCCTTATATTGCTCTCTTTGATGTATTTCTATATTACTTAGATATTCTTCCACACTTCGCTTACAAAATTCACGAGAAAGCTATCTCACACGAATCTCTAGGTTGTGAATAGACAAGGTATGATTTTCCATTACTTGCTCAATTTGCTCTTCTAGTCTCTTTTAGCCCTCTTCTGTGTCCGTGAGCTTATCTAGGATCTTGCCAAATTTAGAATCCTATAAACTGGACTCATCTTGCTGAAGTCCTAATAGGTTTTGACGTCTTAAATGAGTCCCTATTTTATTAAACCAATAAAAATTGAGGTGGTTTTGCCACCCTGGAGTGTACATGTTCCAATAAGTATTGTTACTTCCCCAACCATACTATGCCTCATTGTAATTCACAAAAGTTCTTTGCTCCCTATAATATCTATCTTCCATCATTGTTCTTTCCATTTCTTCTTGGCATCTAGCTCTTCAGATGTCTCATTTCTCATTCTAATATGTATTGTTGTGTCTCTACTTTACGCCCTAAACTTCTTTCTTTATTTGTTTCCTTTTTTAAAAAATCAAAAAAACAAAAGATAATGAAAAAGTCTTAGACTAAAGAACTAAACTAATCGCTTCCCTGACAACGATGCCTATTTAGGAAGTGATTTTGTTGCTTATTTCCCCTATAACTCAGGTTGGGATGATCTTTACAACCTGGGTTATACGTTTGGGAAAATGGGTTGTACTGATTAGGAAATTTCTTCTTGCATCATTGATGTATTCCATATTTCCCTCATGTAAAGTTGGGCACTCATCAGTTGGATGACCTGTATTTGTACATAATTCACACTCCTTTACCTGTGTTTGTTTGACAACAATTTGCCTAAGAAAACACATTACCTCAACTAAACAATGTTCAATAAAAGAAGTACTTACTTTGTTTATGCGATGAACATTATTGCAAGTGCCAAATTGTTGAGTATTAGTAGCTATATGTTTAATTAACGTTCAGGCCTCTATAGGATTCTCTTCATAAAGTGACCCACCACTTGCTGCATTGACTAAGTTTCTTTCCGTAGGTAACAATCATTGATAGAAATATTGGATAAAAAGTTGTTATGATATGTTATGGTAGGGACAGCTGGAACATAACTTCTTAAAACACTCCCAATACTGGTAAAGAGACACTCCATTGTGTTTCTTAATCCCACATATCTCTTTTCTTATGCTGGTTGTCTTCGATGTTAGAAAATATTTCTCCAAAAATAGCCTCTTCATCTCAATCTACCTATTCACGCTCCTAGCAAGTAAATCAAATATCTAACCCTTTGCTGCATTTTTCAGTGAGAATGGGATGGCCCTTAACATGATCTATTTGTTTGTCACCTCTGGAGGTTTCATACTTAGATATACCATATCAAGTTCCTTGGGATCTTGTTCTCTCACCTAAAAATCCATGAAAATTAGGCAACAATTAGATTGATCCAGACTTAAGTTTAAAAGCAACATGTTTTAAAAAATTTAGAAAAGTAATGCATAATGGTCTTTGAGCTAAGTCTGGCGTAACCAACTCACTTAATGTTCTCAAATTAGCCATTGTTTCTTCAAATTCAAGCTCTTAGTGTACTTTTGGAGTTGTTCAAGTTTCCCTTCACAACCTTCTTAGTGTCCTTTTGATCTTCAGATCAAATTGTATAGGTTCGTTATAAAGAGATCTGGTTATTACCATATAATAACACTAATAAACGTGAAAAGATTAAATAATAACTAAAAAAGATTATAAACAAATAAATATACAAAACACCAATTGAAGTTAAAAGAAAAAACTAAAGCACCATACTCCCCAACAATGACACCAAACTTCTTGATGCATGTCAAATGCACCAAAAAATAAAATCTAATTCTATACACTCAATTTTATAGCAGTGGTGAGTAGGGATCCTATCCATAGGGAATGTACGTGTAGCTTTTGTAATGAAAAGAATTGATTTTTAGGAAACAAAGGGGGGTTTGGTTGTATGCAATTAAGAAAATAAAGTAAGATTAAATCAATATAAGCAAATTAAATCAAAAGAAAAATGAAGTTTAGCGATAGAAATTACCAACAGAAAATCTACACATTCCGTAGGTAAGCTAAGTTAGCGATGGAATTTACTGAAGGATGAAGGTGTTAGAGAAACGACCGTAGGTAATAATTTTTGACTAACAACAGTATATTCGTCACAAATTCATTGACAAACATTTTTATGTTACCATCAGTGAATATACCAACGATAATTCTGTGTTGTCGGTAAGTTTAGCAATGGAAAGATTGCTTCTGTCGGTAAAATTTTCGAAAGAATTGGTTATTCTCTCAGTAAGTGAATGACAATATTACTGACGGTTATTAGTTATCCGTCGATAAATCGAATAGATTTTACCAATGAACTTTGTTTTCCGATCGGTAAATTTATTAATTTTTTTTAATTTTTCCCTTCATTTAATTTTATTTGATGATCTTATGGTTGATGCATAATTTATAAAGTTATTAGCTATCTGTTGATAATATTTTTATTTGTTTCTATATTTAGTTTGTTAAAATAGAAAGTTGATTGATGATATAAAGTAAAAATTTTCTTAATTGATAATAAAAAATTATTTTGTACATAATAAGTATTTAATTCATACAAAATAACTACAAGTACGCTATTCATTTAGTGATCGCGGATGCTTTGATTGCTGTGATGAAGTGTTGCCTCCCCTTCAACTCATCCATCTCGCTATAGAGCTGAGCTATATACTCCATCGATTGTTACAACTGAGTTGCCATTGTTTGTACTGTGTTCCAAAGCTCATGGACTTCATTAGGTTCAGACCACCTACTAGATGTTGTTGAACTAGATGTAGAGGACTGCAAATAACATGTGTTCACAAATGAACCTAAGCCGAATATCCTTCCATGACAGTCCCTACTGCCCACTGTATGAAGATAGGTTTGACTCTTATCAACATCTTCAGACTGCTGAGACTGTCATTGAATGCTTTCTTGTATTTGGTCCTATCAAAAGTCAATGTTTATATTAGTAAGTGATAATTATTAAGTATTAATATTAAAGCAAAAATTTCACATACATTTAGTTCTCTACATTGGATGTTGACAAAGGTCACACCGTCATGCTTATTAGTGTAAGTGTGTAAAAAGAACTGATGGGGCATAGGCTTCATGCCCATAAACTTTTCCTACATCAGAATAAAAGGTTAAAAGTGAACTACAATTTATAAAAATTTTGACAAAATTTTCTCTATTTTTATGATATTTACCCCCTGTTAAACAAAGAAAGTAACTCGACAACACATCCATTATGGTACCAGACATTTATAACATTATCATTCTCTATAATATACATTTTTCCATTCCAAAATTCGCACATCAAATTAAATTGAAATACACCAAATTGAAAAAATCAGAATATAAATGTAAAGTATAGATACTTACAAGTCTCTCTGCATGCTTGTGGTGGGTAATAGATCCTTCAGTATATATAGGAAGACTCTCGCTCCCCGATCCTCCACGTTTATTGGTAGAATTACACTCTAAAATGGACATTGCCTCAGGTGATGTCCAATATTGCTACCAATGACTCTATATTTGTTCAGAAATATAAGGCAGTCGTACACCAATCTTGTGTATCACACCAACAAAGTCTCGATAACGTGTACGTACTCATCTCTCCCATACTTTATAAATGACTATGTCAAATTCAAAATCCCAAAAAAATCTTTCTGAAACAAAAGAAAAAACATACGATAAGTTTTTATAATGTAATAATATTTATCTAATTAATGTATAAAAAAAAATTAAAAAATATATTTTTTTTGTTCCTCAAACTCCAAATAGTAAAATTCCTTTGCTGCTTGAGAGATATTCTTCTATATATAACCCTCAAGATCAATCTTGTTTTTGAATTTGGATGCAATGTGTCTTGAGCGCGGTCCAGACAGAATCAACCTAATATAAAAACTATTAATTTTATATCATTTTCTAAATTAAAACCTATAACTTAATTATAAACTTATAGTGTTTCATGTATTTTCACTTACAGATTGTTGACAATTGTGATGTAAGTTCTTCCATCAACTCCTCAGCTCCAAGTTGGAGGTTGCCTCCTTCATCCATATCATTTACTCTTGATATCTCTGTCGATATAGAGATGGTGGATGGTGTAACAATAAGTACAAAAGTTGATGCCTCATCTACAAGTGTAGTAGCTGGAGGTACCATATCTGATTTGGTTGCAGCTGCAGAATGTAATGCTTCACCTGGACAGTAACTAGTTCCAAATCGTGGTATGAACTTTGGCCACATCATATCTTATCTTCTCTTTAGTGGCATAGTTTAACCTGAAATTCTTATTTGATTTAAGATTCCAGAAATATAACAATTTCAATTCAATATTTCACACAATATATTGAAAAGGAAATAATTGGTTTGTTGAATATAATATTCTATTACAAACACAAATTAATCGCTATCAAAACATCATTGTAATTCAAAATCATCATCTTTTTCTTTTTATGAAGAATTAGAATCAAACTCAGGCTCCTCTTTAGATCTCTCTAACTCCTTGTCCTCTACAAATGAAATTTCAATATATTCATTATTTGGATCGTTCAAAGGTTTATTCTTGTCATATATAACAGATGCTTTTATTTGATAAACATCTTCCTGAAATGCTTCACTTTCAATTCTCTATTCTCCTTTTCCATGTGATTCAAAAACACCTCTAGGTTTAACTTTGCAAATGGCCAACCAATCTGACTTATCTCGTCGTAAGCTTAGAAAAGGGACATAATACACCTAGATCACTTAGATTGCTAACACGAAAGGTTCAAATTGTCTAAATCTTCTTCACTTGTTGATTTCAACTAAATTTTATCGGCTATGCACTTTTATACCAACATTTAGAGTTAGATCAAACTAGTCAAACTTAAATATAACACTTCGCTTTATTGGCAATGCAGGGTACTCAATTTCAAGTATCTCAATAATTTTACCATACAATATAACATATGCCTTAAAATCACTAATAGTCCACATCAAAGCTGATCTCAACATAAAATTTTGTTTTAAAGACACATCATATGTCTCAACACCATATTCCCAATGATGTTGCAATTTAGATATCAATGGTTGTAAGAATACATCAATTTTATGCTTTGGAGTAGTAGGCCTTAGCATAATCACTGTTAAAAACATATATGCCTCATTCATACACATCTATGGAGGCAAATTATAAAAAATAATTATGATTGGTTATGATGAATATTTTTGGCCGAATTGACCAAAAGGTTGGAATCCATCTGTTGACAATCCTAACCTAACATTTCAACTATCAACTGTAAACTCTTAATGGGTGTTATTGAAATATTTCCATGCCAGCGCATCTGATGGATGACTCATTATTCCATCTTCCTGTTCGTTTTCATTGTGCCATCTTATATGCTTCTAATGTTACTGCATCTTGTTAGAGTAGTGCCCTAAAGGCAATCACCTTTAGCACTTTTGTACAAACTTTATTTTGATTAATAAAGAAAAAGGCATTTTTCATTAATTTAATATTCATTTATATATGAACTAATATTGATCTTAAATCAAATTAATGAAGTCCATGGTACAAAACATAGCATAAAGGAAATCATGATGAGATCACGATAATGAGATTCCTATCATGTGTAATTATGTTAGTATCTAAATAATCCATCATCATAGGATTAATAAGATAGGACATTATTAATTCGAAAAGACTAGCCCATATTATACTTCTTGATTTGATCAAGCAGTGGATCTCATAAACTATAAGCATGAGATGTTTAGAGTTAATATGTGGATGCTTACTAAGGAAAGTAAGTACATCAGATGACCCATTATGAGATTATCATATGGATGATCTATTGAATGTCAATGATTAATCTCATCAAAGCAATGGTGCAAACATCCTTAGACTTGAGGTACTCAAGGATATCTTGGATATAAATCCTGTGCTTTGACACCATTCCTTGTTACCTTAAGATAAGGTCACTCTTAGGGTGGTGATTGGGTACAACTATTTGTATTCAAAGCTAATTGGGTAGCTAATAAAAGATTCACCACTCCTGATAGAAGGAGACGATACCTATGGCCTCTTATCAAGGTCATTACACGGGAGTCTTTGGCTAGAGCAATTATATGTCAAAAAGAGAGTCTTCAATGACACATAGAGTAGTGAGATCCCAGGACAAGAACTAACACCACTTGGACTAGATGTGACGTAGTCAGTCTAGTGGGAGTTAACACGTAGCCCATACTCTGAACCAAGTGAGGTATAGTATGGTGAAAGGAAGAATTACATAGTAATTGTCTATGGAAAGGTTCATAAGTTGGATAATTAACTATCAAAGAGTTTATGTGTTAATCCACTTATATTTTGGAAAATAGGCATCATGAAACCCTTCATGATGTTTTTGAATTAAGAGTTAATTCAAGTGCCTAAAATAACCGAGAACCTAAGGATAAAAGATTTGATGAAAAACAAGTGTGTATGGCTTATTTTAAACAGGCCACAATCGTGCCTCATAGGGCCATGATCGTGGCCTAAGGCGAGGCGAGGCGAGGCATGCCACGATCGTGGCCAGCATCGTGACAGAAGCTACGAAATGACATATAAGTGAGTTCTTCACTTATGTGCACGAGGTTCCTTCACTTCTTACAGACTCAATTGATAGAGAAAGGGTTCTAAAAGAGTTCTAGAGAGAGTGGGAACTGTTCTTAAGTTATCTTCATGTAAATTTTTGCAATTGTTGTATAAATCTTACATGCATGCAAGGTAACCTTGATCTATCTCCCATATTGAACATCTACTTGAATCCATCAAGTTTGGTATTCTAAAACCCTTACACATTGTTTCATCTTCCTTCTTTGCGTATTCTTAGGTGATCAAGGAAGGGTTTGGGGTTTGCAACAACCCAAACAAGGAGAAGAATTAAGAAAGGAGGATATACACAAGGTAAAATGTTTACATTTCATGTTCTTTTATATATATCTATGCATGCATGTTTGATCTTATGGATTTGGGGTTGTCATGGTCTCGGAATCTTGATTCTAACACTTCCGCTTCATCCACATGCATGTGATGCATGCAACTATGGCTAACCCAATAGTGGTATCAGAGCATGTTTTTGCATGTAATAGATGATGTATTGAACATGTGCAAAGTGTTTGCTGGGTTGTGACTAACTTGCATGTTGTTTTGGAAA
>JAOTAY010016987.1:0-14488 GCA_025629805.1 Erythroxylum baracoense
TCAAAAATTCCAAAAGATTTAGACAAAACTCACCTTGAAACTCCACCCACGAAATTTGCTTCTTGTCTCTAATGGAATATTAAACGTTCCTCTTTCTTTTTCCTTCTTGTAAAACTCTCAAAAACACTTTTCTAAAGCAAGGAAAGATGAAACCCTAACCTCCTCTTCTTCTCTTCTTCTTAACTGAAACTCACTCCCTTTCTTTTCTTTGTAAAAATTCATTGTCTTCTTTCAAACAAGACAAAACCATGTTTTTCTTTCTTCCTTCCTTTTACAAGAAGCCAAAATGACCTAAATACCCCTCCTTATAAGCCTTAAACTTTAACAACTTAAATGATCTTCCCAAATTGTCCTTATATAATCTTGTTCCTTTAATTTAACTAACACTATAAAAATTCTATAACTTAATCTTAATTTCTCCTTTTAATTCCATCAATCTAAGAAATAAACTCCTCCACCCATAGACAGTGTAATTAAATCCTAACCAAAACAAATTAATCAAACTCAACCTCAAAAAAAATTGAACACATGCTTATTTAGTAAGGAAAGGAACCGGGGCCCAACAGGTGGCATGCAAGATTTGATGGAAGGTTTAAGTTTATACTACCCCAAATTGGTGTTGATTGTAAATGAGACTAGTGCTAATTTTCTTCAATCTAATTAGTCCTTCTCCTCAAGTTTTTCTAATTTGGTCCTCTTTAATAACTTTAACATCTTTTCCGAGTCCTAATTGTAATGGCTAAAAATTAATCTCTAAGGTTCACCTCAACATTTCTAGGAATCTTGCCATATCCTTTTTCACTTACCACATTGGATAACTAGCTTATTTGTACTTCTAAGTTATGAATGGATACATAATTAAAGTGGACCATCTTTTCAAGTCTTCCCACTTGAGATTCTAGTTTCCCTATGTTATCTAATTTTGTAGCAATGGAATGCAAGTTATGCTTAAGTATCTCTTCCATCTCTTTGTTTTTTAACAGTTGTGGTTATTGAAATTGAGGTCATCTTAAAACCTAGACAGTCTTATAAGTTTTTCTGCTCCAACTCTCCACTCCTTCTATGAGAAATTGAGGTGACTCATCTTCCCAAATTATAAGTATTGGACAATTAGATATTCTTCATAGCTTGTTTTTCTCCACAGGTGCCCATTTAGTTTACTTCTTTATAGTAATTTGAGGTTGACTCAAAATTCATGCATTCATGAGAAAGATGTCCATATATGATATAATAACAGTATTATCCTTATTACACATGTTTGGATTTAGCAATATCTTCTTCTAGTTTGAAGCATCATCTACTTGTGTTGCTAAGTCTAAATATGCCTAAACCTCATAAAAGGAAGCTTATAATTTTATCTTTACAACCTTAGTTGATGAATTTTAGCCAAGGTTTCAATGATTTCCTTAACCTCCTCAATAATTTTTATAGAAATTATTCCTTTCATTTAAGTGTTAAATATAGTTTAACATATAAGTATATGACTTTCGTAGAAGAATTGATAATAATTTATAGCCAGTACTAATGGCACGACCATCGGCTAAAACCAAGCTCTAGATTGTTCTTAACTTTTTAATGCTTATCCCTTTTTGTGTAAAAATCTAAATTTGTATCTTCGACTGATGGTCTTATGTGAAGGAAAAAAGTTAAAACGTAAAGGTGTCATAAACTTGATTTTGCTCCTCAAAAGAATCATCCTTAATCAATTGTAACCAAATTCTTACTTGATCTCTCATACAATATAGAAAGAATCTTATCTGAAGCTCCTCTTCTATAAGGCCATTCAATGGAAGTTTTTGGATCACCGAATAGAATTCTTTAATGAAAATGATTGTATTTCTCTAGACGATCTGCTAAATGTAGATACCATTTGAAGTAATCTAATACATGATGGACTTACACTAATCATCGATATTTAAATGTCCCTTTTGTGAATTCTTTATAGCTACTATTGCTTTATACCAAAAACGATGTTTTGTTAATTTTTAATGATATCTTATATTTTTCTTACTCTATTCTATCTAATAATCTACTCGATTTTAAGGTCAAATTAAAGTAGATCGTCCAATTTTTCGCTTTTGGATCTCTTATCTCACATAAATTGCTTAAAAATAAGTAGAGGAATGTAATGATAAA
Source organism: Erythroxylum baracoense (assembly GCA_025629805.1). Lineage (NCBI taxonomy): Eukaryota > Viridiplantae > Streptophyta > Magnoliopsida > Malpighiales > Erythroxylaceae > Erythroxylum > Erythroxylum baracoense. The sequence goes on from JAOTAY010016987.1 coordinate 2,137, forward strand.
ATAAAGCTAAAATTAATATTATAGTAATAAATTAGTCCGCAACAATAAAGGTAAAAACTTGATTTCCACTATTTACAAATACACAAAATCGATTATATTATAAGTAAATCAATCTCATAAGAACTACATTACTATATTTACTAACCATAGATAACTAAGTGCAATTAAAGAAAATAAAAATTTATAAAGGATAATTAATTTACCAAACTAATGAAAGCAAGATAATAATTAATTTACTAAACTAATGAAAACAAGATACTTAACCAATGAGAAATCAATGGGATAAACGCTAGGCTTTCGTGGTTCACCATAAGGAATTTTAATTATCATGTAAGTTTAACTATCGAGGTTTAATATTTAACCTAATGTATCTATGCCTTCTCTCAAGGCATATAAGTATATTCAATTAAGAAATTACCACCTTTTGCATGCGCAATTAATCTTAATCAAACTCATTAAATATAGTTAATCTCTTTACTTATCTTAAAAGTCTAAAGTCAATTTCTCTAAGCCTCAGGTATTCATTCTTCTAGTGCATATATTATACTTCACCTCTTAGTCCTTCATATAATCTCTAAGATCGAATCTATGTTGGTCAAGCATAAATCCAATAATTAAGATCAAAGAGAATAAATTCAACTAACATGATAATAATTCATGCATTACTAATTGAAATATCCATCTTAAACTATATCCCTAACCCTAACTAAGGATTTAACTACTCAACCTTATGAAAACAAAACTAAAACAAAATAATCACAATATAATAGAAAGTTGAGAAGGAAAAATAGAATATATCTCCCTAATTTTTTGTATTTTAAGGTGGATCTCCTCCAATATTGATCTAATAATATTAAGAAAAAAACTAAAACAATGCTAAAACATAAGGTGGTTGTCACACACCTCTCTAAAAGCTCCTTATATTAACCTTAATAAAAGTACATGTTATTAGTTTAGCCTCAGACCAACTACCACACTAGTGTCATTAACTTTGGATTTTGAATTTTGAAAATTTCCACTGACACAGTACCATGTTAAGCCCAATATATAAGGATTACAATGCTTCCCAAAGAACAGAACATGAGTGTAAGGCATATAGGTGTGTTATGGAACATAAATTAGACACAGACCCATATAGGAGTTGTGTTCCTTCAAATTGCTTATTGCTCATTGAACACTTTTGGGTCTTCTTCAACATGGGGAAAACACGGACTTGTGCTAGTACAATGTTCTTTGATTCTCCAATTTTTGTCATCTTCAAGCTTGAAACAATATTTGATGCCTCTTAATAAATTATTATCCATCTCTTTAGCTTCCTATTGACTTCATTATGACCTTAATAAGATAATCATAGAGAATTTCACACTCAAAATTGGATTTTATTTTAAATAATCACTTACAAGTTAATGAACCAAACAAGAGAATATAATATATGTAACATCTCGTTTCCAAACAAAGGGTTAAAACCTTAGATTTCTGTAAATGAGAAATAGAAATGGGAGAGTAGAAGAATGCATTTTATGTTCATGTATAATATAACATTCATGCACGTGAATTTGATTATTGCATACATTATAATAATTTGTTCATGCACTCATTTGACATTTCTGGGTATAAATGATTTTTTAATGTGATTATAATGTGAATTATGGTTTATGTGTCTTAAAAATTGAGTTGGTGTGTATAATTAGTGATTTAGAATTTTTGGTGAAATTTGAGATTTTTTTGGAATTTTGGGTATTATAGATTAGGAAAAAATGTCAAGTGACAGAACAATTGATAAATGGCAATAAAAATAAGTGACAAGTGACAAAAGAAATATTTGATATTTGATATTGGGATTTAATGACAAATGTCATAAAAAATTAAGAGACAATTGGAGTATAAATTGGAATCAAATGGACTAGTTATTAAAAATGGGACCAAGTAAAGCCATAGGAATAGGACATGTGGCAAGTGACAAGTGTCATGCCACTTGCCACACATCCATTTCAACGAAAATATGATATGGTCTTTCACTTATCATTTTCGTTGTTTATGCTTTTTCTTCATCTTCTTCATTTTCTTCATTCTTCTTCTCGATCTTCTACGATACTCACTCTCACCTTCATCATATTGAGTTTTTCCCAACTCCTTCCCTTTGTTTCTTCAAACTTCTTATTGTCTTCTTCCTCTTTGTTACCAAAAACCTAGCTCATTCCTCCCTATAATGGTGATGATCCTATAGTTCAAGGAAAGCTAGGGTTAAGCGAGAATTTGAAGATCTTGAAGTAAACAAGTGAGTATAAAGCCTTACTCTTCTTTATTTGTTGAATGAAGCATGTATGATGATAGTTAGAGGGTATATGATCATAAAATGGTGTTTTATATATGTTGGAACGCGGTTGATGAAATGAACACATTGATGTTTTGTTTTTATGTTTATGATGATCAATATTTCATAAGTTGTTGTAGAGATGAGATTCGAATTGAAAGAGCATTAAAATGATGTAGAAAGAACTACAGAAAATCATTTTGTAAATTAATGTTATATGTTCTATTTTTTGGGTTAATGATCAAACATAGATCATGATTTGTTGTGAATGATATGGAGTAGAAGTGGAAGTAGGAATGAAGAGGGAAATGGTAAATAATTAAACTAGAGATGATAATAAACTAAGCATATGAGGAGTTGGATGTAACTTGGAAGAGTTAGAAAAGCTAGAAAATTTGAGAAAACCTGTTGGGATTCTTCTTATAGAATTCCCACGATCGTGGGAATGCTTAGCGAAGGTAAAAAAAATTTTGCCAATAAATCCCATTATCACAGGAATGCTTAACAGGGCGGAAAGTTTTTGCCAACAAATCCCACGATTGTGGGAAGTTGTCCATGACCATAGGAATTGGTTAAACATCAAAAAAGCTTCTTTTATGTGTAGTTTGACATAACAAATGGTTAGGAACTTTCATGTGATGCATTTAGGCTTGAATGAAGCTTGAATTGAGCCTAATGATGCTTGAATAAGTGATAAAATTAGTGACATGCTTAGGATGATGAATGAGGATATAAATTAAGAATGGATTGTTGAACATTAGGTGTTCAAATCTAGAAAATTGGAGATGTTATAAGAATGAAAGTGAACCTATGATGGCTAAAGTGATTCAACTCAGATGAATGATGAGTATTGACTAAAGATAAATGATAAATTGGATATTATGTGATCTTAAAATGTTAGAATAACCTTAGTTAAGGATTGAATGATGAACTTAGAATGATCATGTGCAAATGAAGATGTTCATATGATTGTAGTTGTGATTCAGAGGAGTTGAGTAACATGTATTAAGTAAAGGTGAATGAGAATTGGGTATTATGAGAGCATATAATGACAGAAAAGAAATGACGAGAAATTGATTTATAATATTAGAATAACCAAGTGTTCTTAAGGTGTAAACCTAAGAATAACCTAGATATATACAAAGGATAAGGTTTGAATGATAAAGAGGCGTGACTAAGGAAACATACCCGAAATAGTCAATATGATCATGCATTACACATTACACATATACATATGTGTATAACTGAATGTTTATGTAATTGTACAACTAATAATGTGTGTGCAATATGTGTATTGTACGATGTCGATATACAAGATAGAATGTCAGCATCCAAACGTTTCCAGATCATGGAAGCTAATGCTAATCTGGAGCATACTATGAGTCAAACTAGATGGTCTCACTTTCATTGTTTGTTTTATTTTAAATTCCTGTATTGAATTACTGCTGAATGTGAATATGATTGAGACAATTTCGAACATTAAATTTTCGAGGCGTTTGATGCATAAATAATACATTGGGAGTGCTCATTGTATGTGAATTTAACTGAACAAGTGATTCTCAACTTAAATTTTGAATGTCGGACCAAAGTCTGATGATAAATATGAATGAGAATGTGAATATGAATGTGAAAGTGTAAGATTGAGCACATTTGATTGACTGAATACGTATGATGCATTTTATTACATGAATGCATGACAATATAAAGGATGTTATGACTGCAGTAGCCACCGAAAAAGAGCTTAAAACTCAAAAAGTGAAAAAGAACGTAAAGCTCAGAATGTGGTAAGAGCCTCTGGATCACTATGTAAAATGAGCCATGTATCCCCAACGGATAAAGGACAATTATTAATGAGCTCGATTTTCATAATGGATATGGGACAGTTATAGGCACTCCGTCACAACAATAACAATTAGTAGTGAGTCTTATGTGCATTGCATATATAATTGATATTTATGATTTAACTGATTGAAATAAATAGTTTGAATGATTTCTGATGTGAAATATGAATTAAGTGAATATGAAGTGTATGTGATTCAACATATTGGTTAATGAATTTATGTGAATTACGTGATTTCATGAATTGATATTTTATGTGATTGAGTGAGCCATCGAGGATGGTCCACTCACTGAGTTCGCAAAACTCACCTTAATTTGCAACATATTTTTCAGGCTCAGAGAAGACACTCAGTTAGACCAACTGGAGTCTAACCACTGCTTTTAAGTAAGAGATGGAGGTTGGGATTAATTGGCATCTGCATATATTTTTTGTAAATTTAATATTAAATATTGTATTCCCTAAGTTTCTTTATTTTGTATTAAAATATGTATTCACAAGTACTGTACAATGTGTATGTGAATGATTCTGTAATGTCATAACATTACGACTAAAAGTGTTTTGTATCTATAATGGGCCCAAGTGAATACTGAAATTTTGACGATTTGTATATTAATTATAACATTTGTAAATTGAAAATGTTTATGAATAAAATGGGCATTTTTATTATTGGTTTCCGAAATATGTGTGTGACGCATAAAAGTTTTGAAATGAGTATGTTGATTGACCGTTGTAGTGCACCACTCTCATAGAGTATGTTCTCGAATACCGACGGTATGTTCAGGAATATGCCCTATGGGAGTGGGTTGTTACAGAGTTGGTATCAAAGCCCAGGCTTAGTTTCTTACATGGGCATTTTTTGAAATATATGTCAAGGTACATACATCATAAAATGTCATAACAGGCAGTAGCAACTAATCCTCAGTCTGAGTCACATGCATGATCATTCATTAAGAGATGAGCTGTTAGAAGTAATGGAGGAAGATAATATGTTAGAATATGAGAAATGAAAATTTACCGATATCTAGAAATGAGAACTAGTATCTAGTTCGATATGATAGATAAAGATTCACTACATTAGTATGCGTGGTTGTAACATAATATCAATATTGTACTGTGATGGTTTACCCTTGAATATGATATAGATGCGAATGTATTGCCATGGATTGATTAAGGAAAATAGAGATATGATAGAAATGATAAGATTTTAAAATGTATAAGCAAAGTTGGATGAAAACAAAATTCCCTATGATCTTGAGAGGTTGAAATTGGACTTGGAATGGTTGTTTGATTATCAAGATGAGAGTTTATAATTTAATATAAGAATATGTCCGTGGAATTGAGATTAGAATTTCATAATGGTTATGCCTCTATAATTCTGAATTAATTGAGAATATACATATGGAAGATGAAATAAATGACAATTGGAAGATGAGATAGAAATGGGGGCGAAAAAGGGGAATGAAGTAGACATGAATGACTTTACATGAGATGAATGATATGTAGTAAGGAGAAAATTCGAAATGCATATAAGATAGGATTTTATGTATGAATGAGATTAAGAAAGAGTTGATGAATCAAATGGGTAGAGTTTTGAGAGTTAATACAATCAATATGGTAGTTGAATTATTATGAAATGATGTAGCATTAGAAGAGGCAAATTTTGGAAATTTGGAGTGAAATTGATGTTAGTATATGTGTTAAATGCGTGGAAGAAATGAGGAAGAAAGTATAAGGCACGATCGTGGCCCCACGATCGTGGCCTAGACATAAACTGATTTTGACACGATCATGGCTGAACCATCACGATCGTGGCCAATCCCAGAAGTTGCTGTCACTGTCGTGGCAGGGACACCACAATCGTGGACAGGCTCAAAAGGAGAAGTGTTGTCGAGAATCAATTTAGATTAAGGTATCCTTATCATAAGTTATTAATTAGTGACATTGTCAGAAATATATCTCTAAATAAGATGTAATAATCTTGATGATAAGTACCAAAGTATAAGAGTAAATGAATCTGCTTATTACTTCACTAAGCTTTATTATAAAGGAAATTATGATCATATAAGTTATGACAAAAATTGATCTTATTGAGATATTATGAATAGTTGAAATTGATCTTTTTGAGGTACTAAGAATGGTTGATAAGCAATGATGAAAAAAGTTGACTGATAAGCATTACATGAACAATATTGATGACAGTAGCAAGAAATCTTCTTTTGAAGAAGAATTTCACCGAATTAGGATAAGTAGACTAGATGGTTTGCTTCTAAGCATGAATGATGAAGGAATAAATCATAAGTGAATATCAGAGTTCTGTTTCTAACTGAGACTCAGGCATAAGAAGTCGAATATACTACTAAGAGTGCATGCATTCTGTTTGAAGTAAAGTATTGGATTCTTGAATTTGAGGTAACGCTATTACTAAGGTGAGGAGAACTTAGGTCCACATTATATTCTATGCAAATATGTTCAGGAGATACAAGTTAGATTTGATGAATGTGTTACCAACTTAGGAAGTTAAGATTGTAAATAAATTTAAATGTGTGGAGAAGCTAGGATGAATGAACAGACATTAGAATAAGTTAATGAGAAATTAGAGGAAATTGAATGAATGGAGAAAGTCATTCTAGAGAATAAATCAATCAGGAGATTGAGAAAAAATATGAGATAATGTTGCCCTACCTGTGGAACTAGTTACTAAAGAATTTCGAGGACCAGATATGGGTGCATTAAGTCTTGATGATATCTGTTTGGGTTGACAAATTCTTGACATTATATGTGGCATTAATGAACAAAGTGTTTCAACCTTACTTGGATAAATTGGTGGCCATGATCATAGATGACATTTTGAGTTATATAGTATCTGGACAAGGCATATAGATAAACTCAAAAAGGAAAGTGAAGGCAATGATGAAGTGAGAAATTCTGAGGAATATTTGTGAGATCTGGAGTTTTCTAGAATTAGCTGGATATTGGATATTACCAGAGGTTGTCGAAGGGTTTCTACTGGTCTTAGCCCTGTGATAAGACTTCTGAGGAGAAATGTGTAAATTATATGGACTGATGAATGTAAAAAAAATTTGAGGAATTATATCACTGATGTTACTTATATCGTTTGGATTGGGAGATTATATAATATATAAGGATATTTCACACCAGAGATCAGGATATAATTTGATGCATTAAATAGAAAATCTGATAGCAATATAGTACAAATTCAGATATTAAAGTTACTAAACCTGGTGTAATAAAGAGCATAGAATGTCGAGTTAAATTTTGGGCAAATCAAAGTATTATTAGCTATTGAATTTAAGATCAGTTTCACATGAAAGGATTAGAAAAGCCCAAATTGAGAATTCATAATTTGTGAATCTTATTGAGGAATTAGAAATGAATTCAAATTTTGAGTTTGAATTGGAGAATGCTACTCTGTGATAAAAGTAAAAAAAATTATATGTATTTGATGTAGATAAACTGAGAAAAGAGATTTTTAGAGAAAGCACAAATAGCAACCTATGTTATACATCCTAGTAGGAATACATTAAAACAACATTTAGCAGCTAAGGATGTAGGAGCAAGTGACTACATGTTTGAGTTGCCAACAGTCTTAACTATTGGAGAAATGCTTAAAGTTTATATTTCAGAGTTCAAAGGAACATGAAGTCAATATACAGTTTTGATTGATTTTAAGCATAACAATCATTATCACAGTGGTATCGTTAGAACACCGTATGAGACGTTATACAACAAAAAGAGTCGACCGCTTTTATATTAGGATGAATAAGGCCTAAAATAGATGAAGGCCAGAATTAATTGGAGATGTTGTTGATAAGTGAAATTGAACTGTATTAGAAATTAAGTGATTCAAGAAAGAGGAATGATTTAGGTGGATTAACATCAAAGATATGGAATATAGTGAGATAGACATAAGAGTTAAGTATATTATCACTAAAGAGATGTGAATTATCAAGTGAAAGATGAAATGTTTCTAAAAGTACCACCTTGGCAAGGCGTGCTCAAGGAAAAAGGATAAACTAAGCTCAAATTGTTTTGGTCCATACGAAGTTATTGAGAGCACAGGACCATTGACTTAAGTTAATCTTCCTAATAAAGATATATCAAATTCACACTGTGTTATATGTGAGTATGTTAAAAAATATCGATATGATCTGATATGGCTGTATTGTCGGCACAGGAAGTGAAACTTAAGAGGAATCTGATATATATATATATATATATATATATATATATATATATTGAGGAATCAGTTAAGATAGTGTGGTATCTGAATAAGTAATTGAAAGACTGAGTGATTCCATTAACTATAGTCAATTAGAAGAAATTATTCAAGTGATGAAGTTAAATGGAAAACGGAGGAGCAGATGAGGAAACATTACCCCTGCCTTTTTGATGATTCAGATAAGAATTTCGAGGACGAAATTTATTAAGGGGGAGAATTGTAACAACCCGTTTCCAAACAAAGGGTTAGAACCTTAGATTTCTGTAAATGAGAAATAGCAATGGGAGAGTAGATGTTCATGTCTAATATAGCATTCATGTATATGAATTTTATTATTGCATACATTATAATAATTTGTTCATGCACTCATTTGACATTTCTAGGTATAAATAATTGTTTTAATGTGATTATAATGTGAATTATGGATTATGTGTCATAAAAATTGAGTTCGTGTGTATAATTAGTGATTTAGAAATTTTGGTGAAATTTGAGAATTTTCTAGAATTTTGGGTTTTTATGGACTAGGAAAAATGCTAAGTGGCAGAACAATTGATAAATGGTAGTAGAAATAAGTGACAAGTGATAAAAGAAATAATTGATATATGATATTGGGAATTAATGACAATCGTAATGAAAAATTGGGAGAAATTTGAGTAGAAATTGGAACCAAATTCACTAGTTACTAAAAATAGGACCAAGTAAAGCCATAGGAATAGGACATGTGGCAAGTGACAAGTGTCATGCCACTTGCCACACATCCATTTCCACAAAAATATCTAACTGAAAGACTATGAGATGGTCTTTGACTCATCATTTTCGTTGCTTATGCTTTGTCTTCATCTTCTTCATTCTTCTTCTCCATCATCTACGATACTCACTCTCACCTTCATCATATTGAGTTTTGTTCAACTCTTTCCCTTTGTTTCTTCAAGCTTCTTGTTGTCTTCTTCCTCTTTGTTACCAAAAACCTAGCTCATTCCTCCCTACAATGGTGATGATCGTATGATTCAAGGAAAACTAGGGTTAAGTGAGAATTTGAAAATCTTGAAGTAAACAAGTGAGTATAAAGCATTACTCTTCTTTATTTGTTGAATGAAACATGTATGATGATAGTTAGAGGTTATATGATCATAAAATGGTGTTTTATATATGTTGGAACGTGCTTGATGAAATGACCACATTGATTTTTTGTTTTTATGTTTATAATGATCAATATTTCATATGTTGTTATAGAGATGAGGTTGGAATTAAAAAAGCATTGAAATGATGTAGAAAGAAGTGAAAAAAAATGTTTTGTAAATTAATGTTATATGTTCTATTTTTTGGGCTAATGATCAAACATAGATCTTGATTGTTGTGAATGATATGGAGTGGAAATGGAAGTAGGAATGAAGAGAGAAATGATGAATAATTAAACTAGAGATGATAGACTAAGCATATGAGGACTTGCATGTAACTTGGAAGAGTTAGAAAAGCCAGAAAATTTAAGGAAACCTGCTGGGATTCTTCTGATAGAAGCATCCCACGATCGTGGGAATGTTTAACAGGGCAGAAAGTTTCTGCCAACAAATCCCACGATCGTGGGAATGTTTAACAGGGAAGAAAGTTTCTACCAACAAATCCCATGATCGTGGGAAGTTGTCCACAATCGTGGGAATTGGTTAAACATCAAAAATGCTCCTTTTATGTGTGGTTTGACATAACAAATGGTTAGGTACTTTCATGTGATGCATTTAGGCTTGAATGAAGCTTGAATTGAGCCTAGAATGATGTTTGAATAAGTGATTAAATGAGTGATATGATTAGGATGATGAATGAGGATATAAATTAAGAATGGATTGTTGAACATTAGGTGTTCAAATCAAGAAAATTGGGATGTTATGAGAATGAAAGTAAACCTATGATGGCTAAAGTGATTCAATTAAGATGAATGGTGAGTATTGACTAAAGATGAATGATAAATTGGATATTATGTGATCTTAAAATGTTAGAATAAATTAAGTAAAGGATTGAACGATGAACTTAGAATGATTATGTGCAAATGAAGATGTTCATATGATTGTAGTTGTCATTCAAAGGAGTTGAGTAACATATATTAAGTAAAGGTGAATGAGAATTAGGTATTATGAGAGCATATAATGCTAGAAAAGAAATGACGAGAAATTGATTTATAATATTAGAATAACCAAGTGTTCTTGAGGTGTAAACCTAAGAATAAGGTAGACACATACAAAGGATAAGGTTTGAATGATAAAGAGATGTGATTAAGGAAACATACCTGGTATAGTCAATATAAGCATGCATTATACATTACACATATACATATGTGTATAACTGAATGTTTATATGATTGTGTAATTAATAATATGTGAGTAATATGTGTATTGCATGATGTTGATATACAGGATAGAACGTCTGCATCCAAACGTTTTCGGATTATGGAAGTTAATGCTAATATGGAGCATACTGTGAGTCGACCTAGATGGTTTCACTTTCATTGTTTGTTTTATTTATATTCTTGTATTGAATTACTACTGAATGTGAATGTGATTGACACAATTCCAGACATTAAATATCTGAGGTGTTTGATGCATGAATAATACATTGAAAGTGCTCATTATATGTGAATTTGACTGAATAAATGATTCTCAACATAAATGTTGAATGCCAGACTAATGTCTGATGATAAATGTGAATGAGAATATGATGTGAAAGTGTACGATTGAGCACATTTGATTGACTGAATACATATGATGCATTTCATTACAGAATGCATGACAACTTAAAGGTTGTTATGACCGAAGTAGCCACTGAAAAAGAGCTTAAAGCTCAAAATGTGGTAAAAGCCTTTGGCTCATTATGTAAAATGAGCCTTGTATCCCCAACGAATAATGGACAGTTATTAATGAGCCTAGTATCCACAATAGATACTGGACAGTTACAGGCACTCGATCACAACAATAACAATTGGAAGTGAGTCTCATGAGCATATATAATGGATATGTATGATTTAAATGATTGAAATAAATAGTGTCAACGATTTCTAGTGTGAAATATGAATTAAGTGAATATGAAGTGTATGTGATTCAACATGTTGATTACTAAAATGATATGAATTACGTGATAGCATGAATTGATGTGTTATGTGTTGAGTGAGCCATTAAGGATGGTCCACTCTCTGAGATTGCAAAACTCACCCAAAATTTGCAACATATTTTTCAAGCTCATAGGAGGCACTAGTTAGACCAACTGGAGTTTAACCACTACATTTGAGTAAGAGATAGAGGTTGGGATCAGTTGACGCCTATATATATTTTCTGTAAATTTAGTATTAAATATTGTATTCTGTAAGCTTCATTTATTGTATAAATGAATTATGTTTGTAATAACAATTATGATCAAATACATTTTGTATTTGTAATGGGCCCAAAAGATTATTGAAATTTTGACATGTGTTTTATGTTTGATCAAGTGTGAGTTTGTAATGACAATTGTAATTGAAAATGTTTGTGAATAAAATGGGCCGAAATTGATTATTAGTTTTCTGTAATATACATGTGATGTTTATGATAAAATATTTTTTATTAAGTTTGACTGACCATCCTAGCATACCACCTTCATAGAGTATGTTCTCGAATACCAACAGTATGTTCTAGAATATGCCCTGTGGTAGTGGGGTGCTAAATCCTTTCCATTTGATCATCCGTTTGTGAGTGATTCGCAGTTGAGAACTTCAACTCATACCCCATCATGTTGAAGAGAGACGCTCAAAATCTGACAGTAAATCTGGTATGTCAGTCACTTACTATATCTGCCACCCCCAAAATGCTTCACCATGTTTTTGTAGAAAAGCTTCGTAGCAACATCTAAGGGATAGGATCTAACAGCCCAGACCACCCGCTTGCAGATATTGTCCGCTTTGAGCCTCGGCCTCTCGGGCCTCGCGCTCTCACGGTTT
>JAOTAY010016998.1:0-14488 GCA_025629805.1 Erythroxylum baracoense
ATAAGCATTAGGTTAAACTTAAAAATCTATAGATGTGCTTGAAACCTTAATCAAAATCCCCAAATTGAAACTATAATCAAAATATCCAAATTTAAACCCTAATCAAAATCTCCAAATTAAAACCTTAATCAAATTCAGTCCCTAAAAACCCAAAAATTAATAATACCTAAAGTAAAAAGACTTTTTCAAACCTTAAATAAAAACTTAAAGTTTTTATCAGGCAATGTCGCTTGTCTCGTAAAAGCTCAGTTAATACATCCAAGAGCAAGCATTTCGAAAAAAGAATAGTGTCTCCAAATCTTATATACTCGTTTAGCTCCCTATTTACGTTGTCAACAAATACTAAGAGGTAGAAAACATAAGTTGGAACCCCAATGCTATGCAACTTGAATTCAAGATGGAAGCAATTGAATTTCAATGGACTGCAAATCAAAAGCTAGTAACAAAAGAACCCTAAAGTCATTATCATTAGGATGGATAATGATCAAAATTGAACCAAATTCTAACAAAGCAGGAATAGCTTCAATCTGAAATCCCTTCTCTTCAATCTCAAATTCATTCTCTTCAATCTTAAGTACACACTTCAATCTCAAATCCCTTCTCTTCAAGACATTGCAACAAATGATTATACAGAACCTTATAGTCATAGGCAATATTCGTATATTATTCTTCTTTCACTAAAAATTGCCCTTTAAGAACAATTATAGAAATGGAATTACAAAAATGGAGAAACATATGCCAGCAAGTCATGCAAAACTCAATAAATGGAGAAACATATCGTAAAATTACAGAAATGGAAAAACATAATCGTAAACTTCCAACAGACGGTGACGGTGTGGAGAGGAGAAGCTGTGCGCAGACGTGCTACAGATGGCGACGGTGACGACGAGGAGTGGAGAAGCTGCAGACGAGCGAGGAAGAAAGATGGTGACGATGAGGAGAGGAGAAGGACGGTGACACAAGGAAGGAGAAAAAATGAAGAAGGAACAGAGAAGACAATGAGGGGTAAGGTTCGGGATGCGTTTAACCCCGAACTAATATGACATCATTGGGTATTAACCCAAACAACGTTGTTTTTAATTTTTTAAAATGACTAATCTGAAGTTAACGTTGGAGAGGGAAGACCGTCAGAAAATCACCGACAGAATACATCCCTGTCTGTAAAAAACTGATGCTGACTATTAAACGAAGCATTTTCCCATAATATTCACAGACGAAACTATATTCGTCATTAATATTCTGACACTATTTAATTGCGGGAACCATTCCCGCCTAATTTACTAACGAAAATGGCATTTCATTGCTATATTCCATTGGAAAATTTGTGCGAATATTTTCCCTCCACCTTTACCAATGACAATTTTGTCTGTTGCAAAATGAAAATTTTGACAACAGTTTTACCGATAGATATTGATTTTCTGTCTGTAATTAGCTACATAATTGAGTCCGTCAGTAATTTTTTGTCGCTAATGTATGGTTTTCTTGTAGTGTAATAAAAGGATTTTAGTGTGGATTATTGTTTAACAATTAATATAATGAATATGTTTTATTATTTTTTAGTATATTTCTTATTGTCCACAAGTTGAGTTTCCCCAAAGAATTGTTGGCTGGTAAAGTAAATAAATTATGAACATCTTGTAATAGTATCATGTATCTCCATCAGTACAATCTTCTCAATTGGATATTTAACAAAAAAATTAACAAATTTGATGTAATCAAAAGTCTTTGAAAAAAATACTACCACTATGCAATGAAATTCAAATAAAGATTATGTGAAAAAAAACCATCACTTAACTCTTTACAGATTAGTGAATATCCTACAAGTAGTACTATCCCTCATTGTATATCATACATATTACTGAATATCTTACTAGAAATCAGTATAAGTAGTACTATGCCTCCTTACAAAATGTATCACACTTATGTAAAAAAATTTACCATAACGCAATAAAAATAAGTAACAATTGAACTTTTATATGGTAATATCATGACTATCTACAAAGAATATCATACCTCAACATAAACTATGTTAATATTCAATATCAATAGAAAATTTTGTTAGTCGCTAAAAATAATACCTATACTCTAAAATGGGAATACCATGACTGATTGATATGTGCTTGATTGGTTATAAATTTATTCAATAACACTTAGTAATTAATGATACAAAAATGCCTAAGATACTCACTTTAGCTTATATATGATTTTTGGTACAATTTGGAAATGAAAGAGGTAAAGTGAGTTGAAACCACTAGATTTATATCGTCTTCTTGAGATTCACACTCACTTTCTTTATGGAATAAGATGAAGAATAATTGGAGTAAGAGGAGATAAGAAAATGCATGAATATGAAGAGTATATGTGAAAAGCAAGAAGAGTGTCGGAAATTTCTCGCAGCCATGATAACTTTGTTATAATATCCTATTTTCCCATATTAAGGGTTAGAACCCTAGATAACTATACATAAGAAATATTATTGATAAAATAGGAAATGAATTTCATGCTCATGCATAACAGTAGCATACACACACGTGTGAATTAGATTTTTGTACATATTACAATGACTATTTATGCACTCATTTGACATATTCCACGGTATAAATGATTTTAATGTAATTATGATGTGAATAGTGAATGATATGTCTTGAAAATTGATTTGGTGAGTATAAATATTAATTTAGAATTTTTGGTGAAAATTGGAAAAATTTTGAAATTATGGGTATTTTGGGACTAGAGAAAATCCCAAGTGGCAAGACAATTGATAATGGTAGTAGAAATAAGTGACAAATGGCAGTAGAAATAATTGATATGTGGCATTAGGATTTAATGACAAGTGTCATAGAAAATTGGGAGATAATTGGATTAAAAATTGGAGACAAATAGACTAGTTATTAAAGAGGACCTATTGGAAACCATAAGAGGAGGACATGTGGCAAGTGACAAGTGCCATGCCACTTGCTGCACGCCTCACTCTCATTACTTTCAACTGTAGGACCATTGTTCATTTGTTTCTCACTTTTGCCAAATGCTCTTTTCTTCATCTTCTTTATTTTCTTCTCCATATCACGATACTCTCTTCTCACCCACTCCACGTTAATCTTGCCAACTCTTTCACTTGTTTCTTTAAGACCCTTGTTGTCTTCATCATTTGTTACAAAGAAAAACTAACCTTTTCCTCTTTAAATAATGATGAACGTATATGCATGGAGGAGCTAGGGTTTCATGGTGATTGAAGAAGTTTTGAGCTAATCAAGTAAGTAGTATATTGTCCTTCTTAATTTGTTAAATGAAACATATATGATGATGGATTGATGAATGAAAGGATAAACATCTTCTGTTTCTGGAGATATGAAAAACATGGATTTTGTTGGCTGTTTTAGAGATAGATTAATGGTGATAATGGAGTAAATAGGGTGCTGGTATATTGATGAACAATTGTATACATTGATGTCTTGTTTTTATGTATATGATGAGAAATAACTTATGATAGTTTAAAGGATAATTTATAGAGTAATTGGTGATGGATGAGTTTGCAAAAACATTGATGAAGACATGAATATTTATTGATGTTTTGTTTTCATATAAGTGATAAATAATAGATTATGTATTATTTTATAGATGATCAATAATGGAAATAGCGTTGGAATGAGAGTTGATAAGTGATAAATAAAGAGATGTGTTTATGACATGATTTTTGTGTATAGGATGAGTGCAGAAATGTGAATGAAGGAATGATTTAAATATGTTTTGTTTTTGGGTATAAGAAATGTGAGTTATAAGTTATTATATATAGAGATGAATTATAATGAGTTTGAAGTTAAAGAAAGGACTAGTATAGTGTTCTTGAAATAAGAAGAACTAAAATGATAATAAACAATAAACATCATGTTTTGTTTTTGTGTGATTGCTTGAATTAGTAATTTGTATAAATGTGTGTATTGCTTGAACATAGATACACAAGATTGAACTTCACCGCCCAGACGTTTCTAGATCATGAAGGCAAATGCTAATATGGAGCATACTATGAGTCAACCTAGATGGTCTCACGTTGATTGATTGTTCTGTTTAAATTTTTGTATCGAATTATTATTGATGTGAAGGTGTTGATTCCCGATATTGATAGGTCCGATAAAATTGAAATGTGAAAGCAATTGTACATGATAAATGAAAGTGAATGATTGCATATGATGTGATAATTGATGCATTTTATTACATGATATGCATGATTAGATAAAAGTAATTGTGACTGGAGTAGCCACCAAAAAAGAGCTTAAAGCTTAGAATATGTAAAGAGCCACAGGCTCACTATGTATAATGAGCCTGGTATTCCCAATAGATACGAGACAATTACCAATGAGCCTGATATCTACAATGGATATAGGAGGTACTCGCTCACAACAAAGTAACAACTAAAAATGAGTCACATGTGCATTGCATATATATAAATTGATGTGTATTAAATGAATGATTGAAATGAGTTAAATGAACTGACCCAAAATTGAAATGTGAAATGATGTGCAATATTTGAATATGTGAATTATTTGTGAATATGAATATGTGAATTATCTGTGAATCTTAATGTGTGAACTGCCATTATGTTTAAGATGAGTAAGCCATCGATGATGGTTCGCTCACTGAGTTCGCAAAACTCACCAAAATTGTAATGTTTTCTTTTAGGTTTAGGGGATATCCAGTTAGACAAATTAGAGTATAGCCACTGCAATCGGATAAGAGTTAGAGTTCAGGATCAGTTTGCATCTGCATATGTCTTCAGTTATTGTTGTATTAAACATTATATTCTGCAAATGTAGTATATTGTATTAAAGAATTCTGTAGTGTAATGACTTTCTTACTGGATATATTTGTAAATAAAATGGATCAGTAATTGTAATAACATTTGTGACTAATGATATTTATAAAATAAATGGGATAAAAATAATTATTTTTTTTGAACATGTGTGTTATACGTGAAAAATTTACAATGAGTTTGATTGATTGCCTTAATGTGCCACTCTAGTAGAGTCTGTTCTTGAATACCGTTAATACATTATGGGATATGCTCTATGAGAGTGGGCCGTTACATTTGTCATAGGTGTAACACATTATTCACTCCCATAAAAAATGTGTCATGGGTGTGACACTTCATATATGCCCATGACTAATTTTTCATGTGCATGACACCACTATACATGTCTATGACACACATGCACACCCATAACACCACAAAGCATACTTGTGAAACACTGTCAACTCACTTGAAAGCCTAGTTTTGAGTATAAATACATCGTTTTGTGATGATGGAAGCTATGAATTGTTTGGGGGAAATGTTTTAAGGGTTTTGGGAGGATGAAGAGAGGCAAAGGTCGACACCTTTGGAGACCCATGGAGAGATAGCTTTCTGACACCGATTTGGAGGTGATATCGATGCCAAAGAACTCGGTTAAGCATTTTTCTCATTGTTTGTTGTTTTTTCTCTTAGGGATTGATTATGTATCCTATGTTTATTGTTTGGGTCTTATGTGAGAATTATTGAATGCTCTATTTGGTTATTTTTATGTAAGAACCCATTGCTAGAATTTCAATATAATCTGTAATTGTATATTCGTTTGTGGCAACTAATGGTTTCGATTCATTAAGAATAACATAAACTAGCTTAAATGACTCGAGCTATATGGTTTTTACCTTGATTAATCTACTTCCCAATTCATAATACGGCTACCCAATTAAATATAGAGAGCTTGTTATAGGTTATTCGATAGCTAGATTTACTTAACAAGCTCTTCTTAATTTAACAAGACCTGAGGAAAATTTGGGGATAACTTTAATAGCCAGTTTCCTAACCTATTAATGGATTAGATTGTTAGTCACATAAATTGCATCATATTAGAATGAATTGGTATATTTGAGATATGATTTCATGATTTCATTTACATACATAACATGAGCATATACACACATGAATTTTGATTTAGAAAAATTGCATTCAATTGATATGTTTCGGGGTATGAAAGTTTCTAAATAATTAAGATATGGTTGTGCCTTTCTAATGTCTTGCACTTTGATTTACTAATAAAAAGAATTAATGGAATTCATTTAGTAATTTGAAGTTAATTGTTACGATTGGAAGATTGATGGATTAAAATGTATATTTAGATTAGGAAAATTTTCAAGTAGTAAGATAAGTTGACATGTGGAAAATTAGGATGACTATGATTATAAAATGAATGACATATGGTAGTAGAATTGAGTGACAAATGGCTTGGGGAATTGAGTGACAAATGGCTTAGGAAATTGAGTGACAAATGGCTTAGGGAATTGAGTGACAAATGGCTTAGGAACTCAATGACAAATGGTAGCCTAAGGAGAGGACATATAGGTAGCCTAGACACTTGACAAGTGTCCTCTCCACTTACACCACACGAACACACATGGCAAACCTCTTCACCTGTTGAATTATGCTGAAACTTTCTTTTTGTTCCTCTCACTGCCGAAAGCTTACTTCTCCCTTATATCTCTGTGTTTTTCCCTAAGTTTTGTTAAATTGCCATACTAAAATCCATGCAAAAGTCCTTCATAAAGATAGTTATAGAAGCAAAAAATTGTTATATTTGTTGTCATCTTCTGGTCTTTATTGAAACCATCCTACTCTCACTTTATTCTTAAGATGATCTTGCATGCATGTGAGGCAAAATAGACTTGATACATTGAGGTGGAATTTGAGCTGTACAAGTAACTAAAATACTGGCCTTTGTGGCATGTTGTAGTAGAATTTTATGATGATTGAATTATTATGATGGATTGAATGTAGTGTTGATGTTGAAGTTGTTCTGGAAAATGATGCATAAATTGGTTACTTTTCTGTTTTGTTTCTGGATGCATGAAAACAATAGTTTATAGGATGTTACATGGATTAACTAAGTTGGGATTAGAAGTGTAATTGATGAGAAATTCATGCTAAAGATAGGTGTTAATAAGATGTTTTAGAATCTGGAAAGTAAGAGATGTAAATGAGTTTGCAAAAAAGAAAATGCTAAAGATAGGTGTTAATAAGATGTTTTAGAATCTAGAAAGTAAGAGATGTAAATGAGTTTGCAAAAAAGAAACTGTTAATAATTAAAATGAGCAGAATTTGGGAGCCTTAGTGTAATCAATATGAATACTAAATTAACTTGAAATGAAGTAATCTTAAGGATCAAAAAAATCTGGAAAAATTTAAGTGTTAGTGATGTTTCTAAGTATGTGAAATTTGTGGAGAATTAAGGAAGAAAGATAGTGCACGATCGTGGCACTCATCCCACGATCGTGGCCTGTTTCCCTAGCTTATATCATGATCGTGGATCGTGGCCTGTTTCACTAGCTTCTGTTATGATCGTAGAAAGGTCCTCCATGATCATGGGCCTAATGATCATGGGCCTAGTTCTAAAATGATAATTTCAGTTTTGTGTTCTTGTTGAGCAAATTGAGGAAAAGGCGCTCTAAATAAATGTATTTGGACTTGATTAAGGGTTAGAATAAACCTAGATTGTTAATTGATCAATTGGTTAAGAGTTTGATATGTTTAGGTTGTTAATTGAGGTCATAACGCAAAGGATGTATCGTTTTGATGTTAATGTAACCAAATATGGAAACTATGATATGATGAAGGAATAAAGGTGTTCTTATAAACGCAAGCATGGTCTTAAGGATATGAATAATATGTTTTAGGCATGAATGAATGACCGTTGAATAATATGAGGTAATTGTGAATGAGAATTGGGTAATTTTATAAAAATATATGTATATGTGTGCATGTGTGTGTGTGTATGGAAGTTGGAATAAATCAAGCTTACTTAAGGTATAAATAGGATTGCAAACTAGTTGTATACAAGCTATAATGTTTGAATGGTTAAGATTTTTATATAAGGATGCATACTCAAAAAGTCAAATTAAGTCATTGAAACATGGCACATATACAAGTACATGATTGTATATTTATATGATTAAACAAATTAGTGATTTGTGAACTATGTGTGTATTGCATGACAATAGACGCGCATGGTGATTGTCAACATCCAGACGTTGCCGGAGCATTAAGATAATAAATTTTCTAGAGCGTACTGTGAATTAACTTAGATTTGTAAACTCAATTATATATGCTTTTATATAAATTGAATGTTTAATCTGAAATTTATGTACAGTTGATTGATAAATGCTGGAATCAGATCCGAGAAGATTGATATATAACATGAGTATACTGAAATGAAATTATGGCATATGAAATGATGGATTTCATCACATTGAAATGCATGATCAGGTAGAGCTGTGACTAGAGTGACCGATGTGCAGAAAAGATCTTTGCACTTAGGATTGTGTAAAGGAGCCTCAGGCTCAGATAATATGGACTCGGTATTCACAAAGGATACGGGTTAGAAATAAGCTTGATATCCACAATGAATACAGGACAGTAAATTAGGTTGATAGGGACTTAGTCATAACAAAACAAAAATGAGAATGTAAACACATGTGCATTTGCATAGACATCACTATATGTATCATATGATTGAATTGAATTGAATTATTGAATTGTTTGAAATAGTGAAATACAATTGAAGTTAATGGATAATGTGTTATGATGTGCTTGTGAAAATATGATGAACTTGTTATACTTGTTGACGTATGAGGAAATGTGATATGATATTCAATATTGGATACTATGATATATATTTTTTGTGATCTGACTTGAGTAGATACATCGATGATGGTTCACTCACTAAGTTCGCAAACTCATCAAAATTGCAACGTTATTTTTTAAGCTCAGAGAAGTTCTAGCTACTAAGGTTTTATAGTAAAATTCTAGTACTTGCATTATAGGGACAAGAATGGCTCTAAGGTCTGGTCAGCTTAATATGAGGAGTCTAGATAGATGTCTCATGTAATATCCCATTTCATGTTATATTTTTGAGACTAAGATTTGAACTTATAAGAATGTTGTGTAATGTATATATATATATGGATTGATAATTGAAATGATATGTGACTTTTACGTTTCTGAATGAAATGGGAAGAAATGATCATTTAAAATGCTTATGGTATGTATGATGCCTTTAATGATTTGATTAGGTTGTTTTAATGAACCATTTTCATAGAGTATGTTCTTGAATATCTTCTGGTATGTTCGAGATTATTCTATGGGAGTGGTATGTTACAATAACAGAGCTTGTTGTTAATCTACGGTTAATAGTTGCTAGGAGAGGTATGAGAATAACAATTCAGTGAAGTAAGTTTAATTGTTTGTAGGTTGAGATTGAACTGATGACTGGGTCCCTAACGTATTCATCACTTTTCATCATTTCTGCATGTTTTCTTTAACTTGTTTCTTATTATTTTAGTTTCATTTTGTTTTTTTATTTTGAAAACCAACAAAACCCTTTATAACCTAAAGATCTATTAATTTCATTTCAAAAACTTTATACACACTCTCTGTGGGATTGACCTAGACTCACCACTGTTATAGTTATAGATCTAGTTATTTTGAGTAGTGTTATGGCACACTATATCAATTTTTCCATCATTGCCAGAGAGTGTGGTGCTTTAGTTTTTTTTCCTTAAGTTTAATTAGTGTTTTGTATATATTTGTTTCTAATTAGTTTCTTTTTAGTTATTTTTTTATCTTTTCACTTTTTGTTTAGTGTTTGTGTGCTAAGAACAAAATTTAAAACTACATGGATGAAAGTAATTTTGTCTTTAACTCATAAACCCAATCTTATAACCATGTTCAAAGTGATCATACAAACTTTACCATGTTCAAAGTGATCATACAAACTTTAGTTGTGGATGGGATAATCAACATAATTACTTCCTTGATAGTATGCAAGACACACAACAATTCTCACATTGACCATAAGCTTCTTATTACTACTCAGGTTCATCTTTAGAAGAACTAGTTAATGCTGTTGCTACTAACTGTTGATTGTGAAACATTTTACTTGTTTTACGCTCAAAATTACAAGTATACAGGTCGTAACTTATAGTAATAAGCAGATATCGATCCCACAAGGATATGTTTAGACACCATTGAATTTATATTAATCTTTTCTTAAGAACTAATTTTTTCGGCAATAAATTGGAAAAATTAAATTAAATTAAATTAAACAACTTAACAAAACACAAATGGCAACTAAAAAATGCAGAAACTTAGAATTCAAGATTTTCACAACTAGAGATCACTTTTTCACTACCTTATTTCCCTCCTATTTTGTTATTTGAATTATGTTTCACCTAAGATATCCTAATGTATTAATTACCCTCTCTCAAGGTGTAATCAATTGTCCCTAATCAAATTAAATGGAAATGATTAAGCAATCTCTCAATCTATAAAATCAATACACCAATTCAATTAGTTATGAAATTATCCTATGGGTGATCCATTAAATTAGCCAAGATCTCTCTTTTAATTAATCAATTAACTTGATGAATGTAAGTCTATAGAATGACAACTCTCATTATATAATTCTACACAAATAACCCAACTTAATCTCTCAATGTATTGCAAGGTATATATATTTAGCATTTATAAAAAACAACTATCATTCAAAACAACAAAATAGGAGTTTAACAAGAAGTTCAAAAGTAATATCTATAATTAAACTAGCCACTCATGATGTCCATAACACCCCAAAAATCAAATAATCCATCATACAAGTACTATCATCATCAAAATTGACAAATTCATTATTTTAATGGACTTTGTGGTGTTAGACTATAAAAAGCATTGGAATTGCCCACTTATTCTTAGCAAGCTGTTTATGAATAGGTGAAGAGCTTTAATTGATGTCTATAAAGGGAAACTCATCCTTTAAATTGGTGACAGACAAGTAAAATTTAATATGAACAATGTATTGAAGAATCTGAATGAAGGCAACTTGATAGATGCATGTTTGACTACATTTATACCCCATATTTGATGTATTTTTGCTTGATATTTTAAACTTTTATTGTTTATTTGGTACTTAATTTGCTCCAAGTGCATTCATAGGTGATAATTGCCTTTATGGACCAAAAGGGGAGGAATTTAGGTGAAATCATTAAATAAAACAAAAATTTGAAGCAATTAGGAGATAAACGATTGTGTAAGTCTCTCAAAACATGTAAATTCATGATTTTAAGTGTTTTTTTAGATTAAAAATTTTCTACACAGTCATGTATCATACCTGTATGTCGTGAAAACCCTAGAATTAGTTATAAAAAGACATGATTAGAGGCAAAATGGGGTAGGACACTTTTTGAGATGATTTTAGACATGGAGAACATGCATAAGGGATGACATTGATCCAGAGAAGTGAAAAACACAAAGAAATCACTAAAAGATCCAATAGATTACAGCATCAACCTCAAACTTAAACATTCTATAGAATAGAAAGGGAGATTTAGAATTATGAAATCTTTGTTTTCTATTAGTTTTTCTTCCAATTTATTTTTAATTTCGTTTTTTATTATGTGTAATTAAATATCTTTAGTGTCTAAGTGAGATGAACCCTAGTTTATATTATAACATGTTTTGATTATTTTATTTAATGCAATTGTTTTGGTTTGATCTATTTTAATTCAATTATGTGTTTAATATATGTTTTAATAGATTTGGAATATTTATACATAACTTGGAAATTGAAAAATCTTATGTATGAATAAATCTATCATAATTGAAAGGAGTTGATTGCAAACCCTCAAATAGATTGACATAAACCCTCTGGAGTAGGGTCAAATTCAAGTCATATTTAATTCTCAATCTTTCACAATTTTAACACCTATCACATATACTTTCATGAACATGTAACATTCCAACTAGGGTACAATTTGGGGCCTTACATCTATATTGATATCGCCAGCTTGGTTATTTCCATTTGAACTCATTCTTAAGGGTAGCAAATAAGATGTGGGTTGTGTGTTAAGCCAACAGAAGGAAAAAAAGGCTATATGTTGATTATTATGAAAGCATGACATTAAAGGAAGCTTAACTAAATTACACCACTACTGAAAAGGAGTTTCTAGCAGTTGTGTTCTCATATGATAAGTTTATGTCTTACCTCTTGTGATCTAAAGGGATTATGTATACTGATCATACAAAGTTGAGATATTGTTTTGCCAAGAAATGCATGAAACTGAGATTTATTTAATGGGTGCATCTCATAAAAGAATTCGAAATTAGAATTAGAGATAAGAAGGAATAAAAAATATGGTGGTTAATCTTCTATCATGTCTTAAAGGAGGGAAATTATGATAGAGTGAGGGAATCAATAAGCCATTCCCTGATGAAACCTTGATGTTGCTAAACTATCTATTGGTACCATGGTATGTTAATATAGCAAATTACGTCGCAATTGGTATCTTTCCCCTTAGTTTTTCTTATCCAAAAAGGAAAAGGTTTTTATATTAGTGCACTAACTACTTGTGGGATGAGCCAATCCTTTAAAGAACTTTTACTGATGGGTTGAATAGAATAAATGTTCCAAAGGAGGAGATGTCATACATATTAATACGTTGTCATAGTTCTACTTATACAGGTCATTATGGAGCAAACAAGACAGTGGCTTGAGTATTAGAATGTGGTTTCTATTAGCCTAATTTTTTCAAAGATTTTTATAAATTTGTAGCACAATGTGATAGATTCCGAAGAGTGGTAAACATTTTTAAAAGAGATGTTATGCCACTTTCTAACATTTTAGATATTGAATTTTTTAATATGTGGGGATTGAATTTCATAGGACCATTCCCATCCTCTTTGAAGGAACACTTACATTTTAGGTTGAGTCGATTATATTTCACGATGGGTTGAAGCAATGGTGACTTCAACTAATGATGGTAAGGTGGTGCAAAAGTTCATTAAGAGGTTATTCAATAGAATTTGAGTGCCAAGAGCCATAATTAGTGATGGATGAGCCATTTTCTATAATAAATCTTTTACAGCTCTTCTTGAGAGATGTAGAGTCTAACATCATGTGACCACATCATACAATTGACAAACAAGTGGAAAAGTAGAGGTTATTAACCATGAACTTAAGAGAATATTGGAGAAGATGGTCAATTGTTTATGGAAAGATAGGGCGTTAAAGTTTGATGATGCTTTGTGGGCTTATTGAACCACCTTTAAAACTCCAATTGCTACATAACACTTTCAGCTTATTTATAGAACCCGTGGAGTTAGAGAATAAGGCATGTTGTGGAAAAAACACTTTGAATTTTTATTGGAAGAAGGTTAGTGAAAAGAGACTCCTACAATTAAATGATTTAAAAGAATTGTGGTTAAATGCTTATGAGAATGCCAAGTTATATAAGGAAAAAGTTAAGAAATGGCATGAATCTCATATTAAGAAAAAGGAGTTTAAGTGGGAGGTGTGGCTTTTTTATTTAAATCATGATTGAAGCTGTTTATAGGAAAGAAGTCACGTTGGAGTGGGCCTTTCAAAGTGACTCATGTATTCAAACATGGATCTTTGGAGTTGGAGAACAATAAAAAGGAAACATTCAAACTGAATGGACGTAGATGTAAACCATATCTTGGCAGAGTTTTTTCATAAGAAAGGGAAGTTATTTCTTTCCTTTCTCTTGATTGGACACATTTAAATGAGGAATGGTCAAGCTAAGTACTATAAATTAGCAAATGTTATTGGTTAGGTTTTTAGTAATTTCTTCCATATGAATTCATTATTTTCCTATTTTTGGATTGATTTTTATTGATGAATATCATATTTGGGAAGGTGTTAAAGGTTAGGAGACATATTTTTGAAGATATATATTGAACAAGTTTTATATCTAATAAAACTCTAAATGCTCACAAGTATACTGATCATATCTTGTAGTATTAAGGTTATTCTTCCCATGGGGAACATAAAAACCTAAACAATTTGAATCTAGCTTTTTCTAAGGTATTAAGAAATTGATTTGAATTAAAATAAATAATATAAATTAAAACATATAATAAAATGAAACAAGTAAACAAATAAAAAAGTGAGCTACTAATTAAATTAATGATCAAAGTTGAATACTTAGGAACTATTTTATCCTTATTTTGTTTCCCTGAATCTAATTTATTTAATTACACTTGATCTAAGATTTCCTAATGTTTTGATTATTCTCTCTCAGGATCTAATCAGTTCACCTTTATTAAATTTGATAATTATAGATTTGTAATCTCTCAATGTAACATCCCGTTTCTATACTAAAGGTTAGAACTGTAGATTTCCATAAATGAGAAATAGCAATGAGATATTAGAAAATGCATTTCATGCTCATGCATAATGTTAGCATATACGTATGTGAATTTGAATTTTTACATACATTAAAATGATTGTATATGCATTCATAGACATTCCAGGTATATTGATTTATAATTGAATTGTGAATGTGATTTTGTGGAGATTTGTCGTTTTTATATATTGAAAATTTGATTTGGAGAGTGTATTTAGTAATTTAGAATTTTTGGAGAATTTTAGAAAATTTCTAAAAATTTGGG
>JAOTAY010017081.1:0-14476 GCA_025629805.1 Erythroxylum baracoense
GGTTTGTTTTCTTCATGACATTCTTTTTGGTTTTTAGATTAAAGTAGAAACTAGCCTTTAGTTATTAAGATACAACAACTACTGGTTGTCCCTTTGGGGGACACCCAATAAAATTGGAATGAGCAGATTAGCAGGGCCCCTACCCAAGGATGACATGCACATCTCAAGAAGTAGTGAGAAGAGCTTTGTCACATATCAGGTATAAGCAAAATTTTACAGCATATCAGGTATATCTATCCTGCTATTTTCTTAATAATTTTGTCTTTTAAACTTGCATCTCCTAAATAAAGTTTAGTAGCGTTTCTTTAAGTGATATTATTCTATTTTCCTTATTTATTATTACTTTATTCTAATTATTTATTTATTTATTATGTATTCTAAATCGTCTTGTCATATTTGCATATCATTTTTACGTTTTTAATCTTTTGACCTGCATCATTTGTTCATTGTCACATTTGCATGTGGGTTTACCGGAAATAGCCTCTCTACTATGTAGGGGTAAGGCTGCATACTATCAGACCTCCCCAGACCTCGCTTTATTGCGGGATTTCAAACTGGGCGATGATGATGATGATGATTTTTATGTCATTGTTTGTTGAATTTTTAATTAAAAAAGAGAAACAACATTGCATGATTTGATTAAATATTATATGAAATATTTGAGCTACATATTAAACAATATTGTGCAATTTGGAAGAAGAAACACTCAAATAAATTTGTCCTTACATAAATTGTGATTTGGAATACAACTACAATCAAGAAAGCAACAGCATCAAAAGACGCGACCTGTGTATTTGCTACAAAAAAGCGAGCCTTTAATTTAAAAAAAGATATTATTTCATACAATTTATTTTTTAAAATTATTTTTTAAAAATTGACAGAATTGATCTATGATTCGGCTCATTGTCATCTCTATCTAACACCCCTTTCCTCTATGATCTCTGTTGACTTTTTATAGAGAATTTATATTCTCTTTTTTTAAACCTAGTATTGTATTTATCTTTTTTATTAGAGGTCGATCATCAAAAGAAGAATTAGGCCAAAAATTAAGATTTATTATGGGAAAATAAAACTTCCATCAAAAAGAAGCAAATGAAATGAAGGCTTTCATAATGAAAATTGCATCAACCTACTCAGATTATCAATTTTATTTGTGTGAGTAGTTCAGCACTCTCATCTCTTAACCACAGGTCTCAAGTTTGAGCCCTAGGAATGGAAAAACTTGTTTGGCCAGCACTTTGCCCCTTATGAGCTGACCCAGTGCGAGCGGGAATTAGTCTGGGTATGGATGGTTTAACGGCACCTTCCCATAGTTGGGATCCTCCTAGGACACCTCGTGGGCTAACCAAAAAGAGAAGCAAATGAAATGACGGCTTTCATAAAGGAAATTACATCAACCTACTAAAATTATCAATTTTATCTGCCCACTTTCCTTGACTTTCGTGGTCGTGTCTACCATGGCGGAATGTTGTTTTAAAATTTTATCCAAGTAATAAAAAAAACTTTTCACTCGATAAGCATTCAAAGTCACTCGTTATAAATATCAATCCATAATTGTGTTGTGGGAGAATACTACATTGTGGAAGCTGGAGTGCGACCTTTGTAGAGCAACTAAGTATGTTAAATATCAAAACCAAACTCATATTCTTTTATTCTTCAAATCTTAAAGAGTAAAGAGAAGAGAGAACATAGAGAGACAGGGAAAATCAAAACCCATACTAATAAAACACTTAACATAAGATTATTTTAATAAAAAATATTTTTTTAAAATTGATTTTTATTATAAAATTAAAGATTTTTTAATAATTAATCTTATAATAATACAATTCCAAATACCTGGAGAGATGAATAACAAAAATTAATTGAGGTTTTTTCTTGAGAATCTTCTCTATTTCTCATTCAATCAGAAGACAAGATATATACACGAGTCCTTTCCTAAACTTACTCCTAAAGTTCAGCTAGAAACAATCAAAATCTATCCTAATATAACAGACAATATCTCATAAAATATTATCTACAAATATATAATAATAATCCACAATACTCCCCTCAAGTTAGAGCATGGAGATCACGAATGCCTAACTTTTGAAGTAAGAAGTAATATTGGTGTTTTCGCAATGCCTTGGTAAGAATATCCGCAAGTTGCTCATTGGTTGACACAAAACGTGGACAAATATCCCCTTTAACAATTGCGCCATGGACAAAGTGACAATCCACTTCAATGTGCTTTGTTCATTCATTAAAAACCAGGTTCTGAGATATGTGCAAAGCAGCTTGACTATCGCAATGCAGTGACATGGGTGTAGTGTGTATCATGTCAAGACCAGATAAAATCCCTTTCATCCATCGCAATTCACAAGTGGTCATAGCCATCGAGCGATACTCTGCTTCAGCAGAAGAGCGAGACCTAGTATGTTGCTTTTTTGTCTTCTAGGAAATAAGAGATACACCTAGAAATATCATCCAACTTGTAAGTGATTTCTGGATCATCAGGCAACCAGCCCAATCTGCATCACACCACCCATGTAGACGCAAGTCACATTCACTACTCAATAAGATACCTTGCCTTGGATTTTGTTTCAGGTAACGAATAACCTGTAGCGCAGTTTACCAATGATCCTCCCTTGGTTGTTGCATGAATTGGGACAAAATATGAACACTATATGACAACTCTGTCGTGTAAAGCACAAATAAATTAGCTGCCCTATCAAGCGACGATATGATCCATAGTGAAACTAGTAGGTTTAGCTCTCAACAAACCCACCTTAGTAATTATATCCAATGCATATTTCCTTTGACATTGAAAAAATCCTTCTGGTCTCTGCGCCACTTCAACACCAAGAGAATACTTTAAGACTCCTAAATCTTTTATATGAAAGTAGTCACTCAAATAAGTTTTGAATCTCTGGATAGCTCTATTTTCATTTCCCATAACAATTAGATCGTCAACATACACAAGTAAACTAAGGTTGGTGTCACCATTTTTCATGGAGAAAAGGGAATAATCTGAGTATGACTACTAAAACCCAAAGGCCTTTAACGCAGCTAAGAGTTTAACAAACCAGCAGCAAGGAGCTTGTTTGAGCCCATAAAGAGACTTTTGAAACTTACAAACCTTGCTTGGGGCCGAGACTTGGAATCCAGGCGGCAACTTCATATAGGCGTTCTCTTGAAGATCGCTATGAAGAAATGCTTTATGGATATCCATCTGATGAATCTCCCAATTTCTCGCAACTGCTACTAATAGAAATACTCGCACGATAACCATCTTAGCTACCAGAGCAAACGTCTCAGTGTAGTCGATCCCTTCAACTTGATGATTCCCAAAGATTACAAATCGAGTCTTATATGTTTCCACTGTGCCATAAGAGTTATATTTGATCTTGTATACCCGCTTGCATCCTAGAGCCTTCTTGTTCGATGGTGGGTCTTTTATCACCCATGTTTCATTATTCTCCGATGCCTGTATCTCCAATTGCATGGCCTCTCGCCATCACTCATCTTTTATAGCCTCAGAATATGTCACAGGTTCATGTTCTACATGTATCGCTGCAAGAAACATTCTATGTCACAAAGAAAATTTGTTACAATTCACATATTGTGCAATGGGATAGGGATTACCTGAGGAATGACGTGGTTTGGGTGTCGATTTGGATGGACTCAATTTATGTATCATATGAATGACATAGTCGCACAGCAAAACTGATGTCTTTTTCTATCCATGATCTCGACCCAAAATGAGTTGAAAATGCGCCACATTAACCTCCCTCAGGGCGGTACTGTGCCCACATGCACCCGACGGTCAGTGAGTTTTAGGCCAATTTTGTGCACTCTCGGGCTCGTTTCCAACCCATTTTTTAAGGCTAAACATATTTATACCAATTTCATGCAATAAAAAGTAAGAAAAAATCGAGAAACAAAAGTTAACTATACGAAAACCTTATGAAGAAAAAAAATCTTCATTTTTAACCACTCGATCACGTCACAACTCTGATACCACGTGTAACACATAACGATACCTTAGTTACGTATCCTGGATCGAACGTAAAAGAGCAATAAACCAAGAAATCTATAAAATACCTAATTTCGATTCCATAACTTCAAACAAGCTTTTCGAAGCCGAAACGAGTGCGAATCTATTGTCGTCTTCACGGGAACCGCTCATCAGGACATGGTCAACGTCTTTCTATAGTTTTCTCAAAACGTAAGCTCTCTTAATGGGTCAGAGAAAATTTATGTTTACAAATGACATGAACAATTGCAGGAGACCTTAACCTTTATATATAGCTTTCATATCGGACTTCCCCATCACAGGCTCGATATGGGTCTGGTCCATACTGATCAGGATCCATTTTTTACCCAGACTTTGACCCTTTGATTTAGATCATTTATTGGGACACTTTATTATCTTTATCCAGATCAAATTACGTAACTTAATCGATAAGTTATTTAAAAAACCAAAAATGCAATTAAATGTTATCCAACTTTATGGGAAAAGTAAAAAAGGTCCAACACTCCATGCCTTCCTTCTCCTGTTGCTCCCAAGTCATCATAATCCTCAAAATCAATATGAGGCTCTCTGAAATAAGAAAATGTATTCATGTCATCTTAAGGAAGAGAGGAAAAAGGAAAATTTATTTTTGAGAACTTGACATCTCGGGAAACAAAAAATCATTTGTTTCTAGATCATACAAATGCCACCCCTTTTTCCCGTATGGATATCCCACAAAAACACATTGTCTACTATGACTAGCAAATTTATCTCCTGACCTCCCTTGTTTGTGAGCATAACATAATGAACCAAAAACTCGCAGGTGATCATATTTAGGGTCACGACCATAAAGAACACTATAAGGAGTCTTTCCATCCAAAACTGAGGAAGGGGTTCTATTTATCAGGTAACCAACTGTTAACACATATTCTCCCCAAAAATCAATAGACAAACAACCCTGAAATCTCAAAGTTCGAGTTACATTCAATATATGTTGATGCATACGTTCCACCTGCCCATTTTGTTGTGGTGTTCCCATACATGATGTTTGTAAAATTATGTTATTCTTAAGAAAATAACTTTTCAAGCAAGTAAATTCTGTTCCATTATCAGTCCTTACAATTTTTACATATTTATTGAACTGACGTTCCACTATGGAGAAAAACATTTGCATAGTCTGCGACACCTCTTTCTTACCAATCAGTAAATAAATCCACACAATCCTAGAGTAATGGTCAACAATAATCAAAAAATAGGATGCTCCACAAGAGGAAACGTGTCTATAAGGGCCTCATAAATCACAATGTATCAACTCGAAAACATCAGATACTCTAAAATCAGTAACACGAAATTTTTCTCTAGTCTATTTTGCTCTTTGACAAACATCACAACATTCAAATGTTCACTACTTTTCATAAAGCCTACAGCAGGAACTAACTTGATCACTTATATCGACGGGTGACCCAAATGTTGATGCCAAAGGTCTAAAGACGCCACTTTATCAATCTTCAAAGTTGTCATGCGCAGAGTTCCCTTGAAATAATAAAGTCCATCTCAATGTTCACCCACACCAATCAACATCCTCAAAATGTTGTCCTGCATTACACACATAATACAAGTGAATAGAATAATGCAATTTGAACGGTCTATAAGTTACGACAAAAAAATTAAGTTGTAAGTTAATCCATGCATGTATAAGACATTCTCAAGGGAAAAATCTCTATCAAGAATGATGGATCCCTCCTTGGTGGCCACGACATTGCTCCCACTTGGCAAACCGAAGGGACATGACATTATTTCCCGTAAGTTATGCAAATTGCTTAAAGTCCCTATCATATGGTTCGACCCTCCTATGCCTAGTTTCCATGATACTTGCTTACCAGTCATCTTCTCAGGTGGGGAAGTTTTTTAACAGTTTATCAATTTTCAGCAGCACCTGGAGTTGATCATTACTCAGTCCAAGGGATCCCACTTCCTTACCCTCTAATGTATTTGTTGTGATCAAGCTCCCAGTGGCGGCCTGGGCTGCATAGGTCCTCACAGTACCACTTCCTCGACCAGCACCTTTGTCTGTCCGTTGTTGCGTGGACTATTGTCTCTTGCCACGTCCTCCATTCTTCTTGTCAATGCGTGGTCTGTCACCCCACCATTTAGGATACACGATGAGTGCAAAGCAAGAATCTACCTCATATCCACTATTCTTGCAATGAGAGCAAATCATTGTTTTGTCTTTCCCTTCTATCTGACCACGTACAACAAAATCCATTACTTATAGTCTTTCTTCTTTTCCACGAGTCATGTTCTTTACTCGTTCCTCTTAAATGAAAATCGAGTAAACCTTTTCATATTTGGAAACGGGTTTTGTGCCAAAATATTAGAACAAACAGTGCCATACACTGTCTCGTCTAACCCCACAAGAAAGATGTGCACCCTTTCCTCTTCTCTTTTCTTTTCAAACATCAATCCAAGATCACATTTGCACTTTTCGCATTTGCACGTTGGCGGTTGATCATAATTCACCAATTCATCCCATAATTGCTTGAGCTTGTCGTAGTAATTGACAATGCTCATTCCTGAAAAATCATAAAAGTGGATGTTTCACAAACTTTCTGATCTATTTCTAGCAAACAAAAATAACAAAAAAATTAAAAGCACTAAATTAAACGATATCGAGATTTGTTAATGCAGTTTGGCACACCTTACCTACATTTACGGGGCCCTCATCTATCTTAATATATTTCACGAAAGTGCAATAGATTTACACAAGACCTCACTAAGCCAACACCACTCAATCTTTTCAACTATCTCTCAACCTCACTTCCCGTGAAAGATTTTCACACCCAATAACATGACCAACTCATGTTAACCTCAACAGAGGATTTTTCTAAACAACTTTTTATAGAAGACAATTAAAAAACAACTCAAGTGACTAATCAACTAAGAACAGAACAATAATACACTTGAGATAAAAGAGAAGAACAACTTCCAAAAAGGTTCAGCTCCAACGAAATAAATCTAGAAGTCGTCCCAACAACAATGGGCTTATTCACGCAGAAATCTGAACCAAGTCATGGCTGCACACATAACACGCAATCCATAACAGTAGTTGCACGTAACATATAAACCAGTCCACCCAAGAGCCACTCCACAAAGATGAACGTCTAGCTTAATCAACAACCCACAAAATTAATGCAAATTCGTGATCTCTTGATTAGAAAGCACACACACATTGGACTAGAATTACCCAACCGTGAGCAACTCCAGAAGCTAAATAAAAACGTAGCAGAAGGATGGATTTTTCAACAACATAAAATCATCACGTTAATCTTTTCCAACCAACAAAAACTTACCCACTCACCTTCAGTTGTTCACCTAATTCAATCAATGCATAGTGACACCCAACTTCCAGCTGTACCCCCAAGCTTTACACCCACATGATGCACCACACTCCCTCTCTAGATAAACTTCAATCCAAAATAGGATTCTTTTATCTATATAGCTTTTAAATCCAAGTTAAACAAGGATTATTAATTGTCTACGATTTTCCAATTAATAAAATATCTGATTAGTTCAATTTAAAATTATGCCAAAATAACATAAGTAGATATATACACCTTATATCTAACAATCTCCCCCTTTTTGGCATATTTGTCACAAATACTAAGCTCCCCCCGAATGGCATAAATTAGACATATAAGAATCAGATTCACAGGTGTGGTAGATGCTCCCCCTTAATCCGATATCAAAAACCAAAGTGCACAAAGTTAAAAGTAAGTCAACAAACATAGACATATATATTCTCCCCCTTTGGGACAAAGGATGCAAAAAATAGAAGTTCAGAGCTACCAGAAAGTTGAAGAACCCGCTGCTTTAGTTGGCGGAGAGCATCAATTCTCATTTGAAAGATTCCTTCAATATGCTCAATCTTAGTAAACAAAGCGGCATTAGGATTGACAGAGGACGTCCCCGAGGCATCCAAAGGACCCGGTGTGATGTATGGCAAGTCCACTACCCGTGGTTGTTTGAAAATTCTCAGAGAAATGTTCATCAAGGGAACCAATTCAAGAATACTTGACTCTAATCGGGGGACTCCATTTTCATATAGAAATTGAGTCATCAAACAAGGAAAGTATAGCAGGGAATGTGACTTTCCCCTAGTAGCCAATATAACCTCAATTATAAGTTATCCCAAATTAAAATGCACTCTGGTACCAACGACATAGACTAGTTTGGCCTGTGCTAAATAGACCGAAACAATATGTGTATTGGGTATCCAATTAGCCAAAACCAACTTAAAAATCACAAAATAATTTTGAGTTAGCATAGATGAACGAAGCATTGAACTAGATACCCAGGCATTTAACTTGCCTCCAATTAACACAGTGGCTATCACATCATTCAGAATGACCCACTCATCATCATAAATTCTATCCCCGAGTAGATTATCAAACCTCATAAACATATTCAGCCTATCAGCATCAAAGCTAATCATCTGACCCCGTATATACACTATTTATAATTAAATGCAGTATCAATCAAAATGTCACCAGTCAAATTGCAATAAAATTCTTTTACCAAATCTGAATCATATATTGCGGTAGCAATGCAACTTATAGTAAGTTCCTTTCTGATAAAAGAGTATCTAGATTATAATCATGAAATTCATCTAAGTTAATAGGGTGATCAAGAACAAACCCGATATCGCTAAAGCTATCCCATTTGTCCTCAGCGGCAGAAGTGAAAAATGTGAAGGATAAAGCATTTCCCATTGTTATACAGTTAGAAGAAGTGCGTTGAGGTGGGTGGACCGTTTTTTTAGCCTTCTTTTTTGTCCTTTTCCCATGATCAGTATAAGGAACTAAAGGAGAAGCAACTGGTGGAACTTCTGCATTAGCGGTCGCATCAAAATCGGAAGAGGTTTCTTCAACCATTTAGGGATAATACCCAAACAGCATTGTCAACCGAATCTGGTAATCTCTCCCAATTTAAAGTGGTGTCAAGAATGTCAACGGGGGTGCTCGAGGATGACCCAACCCCTATCAATTTCGTTCC
This sequence comes from Erythroxylum baracoense, assembly GCA_025629805.1. Classification (NCBI taxonomy): domain Eukaryota; kingdom Viridiplantae; phylum Streptophyta; class Magnoliopsida; order Malpighiales; family Erythroxylaceae; genus Erythroxylum; species Erythroxylum baracoense. The sequence goes on from JAOTAY010017081.1 coordinate 9,044, forward strand.
TGACTTTGGATTTAGAAGGAGACGACTTGAATGTCGAATGGGCACCACAGGTGGCTCCTCCACCACAATTGAAGGTGACTTCTCTTTTTTCTTACCCATTCTAAACTTAAAAGGCAAACACCCAAACCAAATATGATAAGTGACGCTGACAAAAGGGATAGAAATATACCCAGAAAGAGATGCCCATGAGAAATACAAAGTCCACATTGCTGAAGAGGTTAAGAATCTTCGGTTAACACCAAATCACAAGATGATGATGAATAGCCGTCGATGAGCCCTTTAAGTTTTCTAAACCAAGTGCTTGAAAATCAAAGGAAGGAAAGAAGACATAGCTGTAGATGCTTTGGTGACAGCAGAAATAAAATGAAAAAACACTAGGGTTTTTAATCCCTTTTGTAAAAAGATAACGTTTCATTTTTTATATATAAAAAAATACATTAGACATGTAGGGCACAAAGTCCCAAGGCCCCTCGAAGAAGTTCAAACTTGACTGCGTCAAGAGGTTTAGTAAAGATGTCCGCCAACTGCTTCTCCGTAGATACACGTGACAAAATGACTATTTGGTTCTCCATAAGCTCTCAGATAAAGTGGTATCTCAAATCAATGTGTTTTATCCTAGAGTGATGAACCAAATTCTTCGAGATGTCTATGGCACTCTTATTATCGCACATAATTGTCAACATATTTTGATCAATCCCGTAATCATCTAACATCTGCTTCATCCAAAGAAGTTGTGAACAACAACTACTTGCAGCGATATATTCAGCCTCTAAGGTCGATAGTGAAATTGAGTTCTGCTTCTTGCTGTACTACGAGATCATATTGTTACCTAAAAAGAAGCATCCTCCTGAAGTGCTTTTCTAATCATCTAAGTTTCCAGCCCAATCCGCATCACTATATCCAGCTAGATAAGATGTAGAGTCAGATGTATACCATATTCCAAAGTCAGATGTTCCGCTTACATATCTGATAATCCTCTTTACAGCTGTCAGATGTGTTTCTTTTGGGTTGGCTTGATAGCGAGCACATACGTTGACGCTGTAACAAATATCTGGCCTACTTACAATCAAATATAATAAACTTCCGATTATGCTCTGATATAGACTGACATTAACACTTTTACCATTCTCATCCCTGTTTAGCTTCGTTGAGACACTCATAGGTGTTCTTGCATGTCTGGCATTCTCAAGACCGAACTTCTTTATTAAATTCTTGGCATATTTGGTTTGCGATATAAAAATTCCATCCTTCACTTATTTAATTTCCAAACCCAAAAAAAACATTCAGCTCACCTACCACACTCATTTCAAATTCGAATGTCATTAATTCAACAAATTCATCTACCATCTTTGGAGTGTGGAACCAAACACAATGTCGTCAATATAGATCTGAGTAATCACTAAATCAGATTTAAACTTTTTAATAAACAGAGTTTTGTCAACACTACCGCGTTTATATCCTTGCTTGATGAGATATTATGTGATCCTTTTGTACCAAGCCCTTGGTACTTGTTTGAGACTGTAAAGAGCTTTCTTTAGCTTAAAAACGTGATCTACATGGGCTGAATCAATAAATCCTTTCGGTTGCTCGCAAATACCTGTTTCTATATAAACCCATTTAGAAAAGCACTCTTCACATCTATCTAATAGAGCTTGAAGCCTTTTATACATGTTATACCCAATAGTAATATGATATAATCAAGTTGTGCCACTGGTACAAAGGTTTTGTCAAAGTCCATTCCTTCAACCTGTGAATATCCCTAAGCTACTAACCTTGCTTTATTTCTGGTTAAATTGACCTTTTCATCTATTTTATTCTGAAACACCCATTTTGTTCCAATCATGTTGACATCCGATAGTCTTGGCACTAATTCCCATACATCATTCCGTGTAAATTGAATTAATTCATCTTGCATGGCTGCTACTCAAAATTCATCTTGTAGGGCTTCTTTAATGTTCTTTGGCTCAAATGAAGATGTGTAGCACAAGTATCCCACAAGTTCTTGATAATCAACCCTTTTTCTTTCCCATGTTTTTCTTCTTTCATTGACATCTCCAATGACATTCTCTACTAGATGATTTCTTCTAATTTGAGGGGAAGAATCCTGATTCAAATCAGCTTCTTTCGAGTTTTGAACATTTAAAGGAACAATTTCCGCATCAAATGTTTTGGTTAATTCATCATCTGGACTAACTGACAATTCTTCAATTCACGTAGTTACTTCCTCAGCAGTAACTAACTACAGATCTGAGCAATTTTTCAATCTTGTATCGTTGCTTATTTGAGCTGATTTGGAGGGTCTGTTATGTATATTTTCTTCTACCACTTAATCATTCAATAGAGATACATCATCTATCACAACATTTATGGACTCTAGCACTTTCTTGGTTCTTTGATTATACACTCGGTAAACTTTACTATGAGTTGAATAACCAATGAAGATTTCTTCATCACTTTTGCTCTTAAATTTTTTGAACTGTTTCTGATCTCTAAGAGTGTAGCACTTACTACCAAAAACATGAAAGTAACTCACATCTGGTTTCTTTCCCTTCTAAAGTTCATACGATGTCTTGTTCAAGATGCTTCGAAGATAAACTCTGTTATATATGTAGCATGTTGTAATAACTGCTTCAGCCCAAAATCATATAGACAATTTTCTTCCATTCAACATAGATCTGGTCATTTCTTGAAGTGTTCTATTTTTTCTTTCGACAACTCCATTTTGTTGTGAAATTTTAGGTGCTAAAAATTCTTGTATAATGCCATAATTATCACAAAAGTCATTAAAGCTTGTATTCTCAAATTTCCTTCCGTGATCCGATTGAATTCTCAATACAACCATATTTTTCAAATTCATGATCTACACACATAGGCTTCTAAAAGCCTTGAAATCATCTGATTTTTCTTTTAAAAATGATACCCCAAGTATATCTCTAATAATCATCAACATAAGTTAAAAAATATCTCATTCCACCAATGTTATCATGTTGTGTTAGACCAATCAAATCCATGTGAATTAATTCAAGTATGTGTGATGAGGTAACGTGTCTAACCTTTTTTTGTAGCACTCTTATCTGTTTACCCATTTGGCATGCACTACAATTTGATTTCCCTTTTTTGTTCATTGTAGGTAGACCCTTCACAACTTCCAATTTCATCAACTAGCTGATGAGATCAAAGTTTACGTGTCCAAGCTTTTGATGCCATAGATCAATGTTATTATCGTGTGTGGTTGATTTACAAGTGGTCATGACCTGCAACATGTAGCAATTGTTAGTTGATCGCTTGTCGCTCATAAGACATTCTCCTTGTTCAGTTAACACCCTGCATTCATCACTTGTAAATTTAACTAACAAACCATCATCACAAAGTTGGCTTGTACTCACCAAATTGGCTGTTAGTCCATTAAAATGGAGCACATTCTTGAGGGGAGGCAATCCATCCATGCATAATGTTCCTCTACCAATCATCGAGGCCTTCTTTCCATCTCTGAAGGTCACATGACCATCCATACAACTTTAATAATCGGTTAAGTAATTCTTTTCCCCTGTCATGTGGCATGAACATCCACTATCAAAATACTAACCATTTTTCCAAGTTGCCTTCATCGATTTAAGAACCACAAGAGCTTGCAATTGGCTCTTTTTAACACAAGTAGATTTCGGTACTGAGGGCTGATGTTAAGATTTTTGTGAGGGATGTCGAATTCTTCGGCTTTGGCCTTTTTGAAACAACATCTGCAATAACTAGTAACATTTGGCCTTATATGCCCAATAACTCTACAAAAATGACAAGTGGGTACGAATCTTTAATTCTTTCTCGATGTCTCTTCTTCTCGAAAAGATCTGGATATATCATTTTCTCGTCATTCACCTTAGAGCACTTACTCTTACAGCCAATGCTTTGAAGATCCCCTTTAACCTTATCGATTTCCATTAACTTTTTTAACTTTTCCATGCCTCCATTCAACATTCTCAATTCCTTTTCGGTACTTACTAATCTTAGTCTAGCTTTACTAAGCTCATCTAATTCGAGCATCAATTTCTTCTCTAACTCTTGGATAGTATTCTTCATAGAGAGATTCTCTTCCTTCAACCTTTCATTCTTTCTACACGTTTTCACCCATTTTTCATACATAGCTTTGTAAACCTCATAAATATTCTCCTTTTTATCATCTAGGCTACTTTCATCAATATTATAATCTGATATTATGCCTTGAGCTGAGTTGTTTGCGTTTTTCTCGAAATTTTCTGATTTTTCCCCTTTTTCATCTTCAGTTACTTCCTTCTCAGTTACTGTTAAGGAAGTAACTGAACTTTTGCTGTATAAAGCAACTAACGTAACACGATTAGCGATTTCTTCTACACTACTATATTCACTCTCGGATTCATTTTCACTTCAAGTGCTCGTAAAGGATTTTCCTTTTCTCTTCTTCAAAGTATTAGCACATTCAACTGAACGTACCAAAAGCCTTAACACTCATGACATTGGATTCTCTTCACCTTCCTTTCATCCTTTAGAGTTTTAATTTGTTGTTTGAAGTTGTTATTCAATGAACTCCCACCATGTTATCGAACCTTGGGTATGTCCTTTTTCATTCTTTTCAGCCATTTGCTAAAATTTTGTGTGAGTAGTATCAAATCCTCATTCTCATCATATTCATCTTCCGCTTCATTCGCACCTTTTCCAATTTCAACCTGTAATGCTAATCTTTTGCTTCTTTCTTACTTACTCCTTAAAAGATTCATTTCGAAATTTGTAAGTGTCAGATCATTAATGTCGTGAGCCTCCTCTATTACTACAATTTTTGGAATAAATCTCAGAGGTAGTGATCTCAACATCTTCTAGACTAGTTTCAGATTAGAATATTTCTTTCCGAGTTCATGTGCCTAATTCGCTATATCGCGTAATCTTTTATGAAAGTCCCCAACAATCTCATTTTCATCCATCTTCAGTTCTTCAAACCTCACAGCTAACATCTATAATTTTGACGCTATCACATATTTGGACCCTTCATGAATAGTTTGTAAAGCATCCCACGTTTCTTTAGCCCACTGGCTGATATCATTAAGAAGCGTCCTTCATCAACAGCACTAAAAACTGTATGCATTGCTTGTGAGCTTTCAAGGGCACTTTCTTCTTTGGCTCTTGTTCATTCAGATGGATCTTTTTAAACTGCCTCTCCTTTATTATCAATAATCATTGGAACTATAACATCCAGTTCTCATATTAAGGGTTAGGACCCGAAATTTCAGTACATATGATGTAACATCCCGTTTCTATACAAAGGGTTGAACCATAGAAACTGGAACACGTGAAATCAATCGGAGAAATTAGAAAAACACATCTCATGCTTATGCATTATATAATATACATATACACGTGAACAGTGATTTTTGCACATGAAAAATGACTGTACATGCATTCATGACA
>JAOTAY010017127.1:0-14473 GCA_025629805.1 Erythroxylum baracoense
ATATAAATAAAATAAATTTAGTAAATAAAATATTTCACCTTACTTAAATACTATTGGCAAAAACTTCCTTCTATTAACCAAGGGTATAATAAAAAATACTAAAATATCATGAGGTTATTATTGGAAAATAAAATTTTCACCGCATAAGCAGTTTCTTACCGGAGCCCCCTTTCTGCTTATCTATTTCTGCGGTGGCACCGCAGTTTTCTCCAACCTGCGGTTGTCGGCCGCAAATCCAAATGTATGATTGCGTTTGAAAATTGCGGTAAATAAATACTTATCTCCACCGCACCGTAGATTCAAACGCAGCCTCAGTCACTCAGCACCATCAATATCAGTCTGCTTTTAAAGATGGAGTTGTTGTAGTTCAGACAAACTTCCAGACGAGACATGCAGGGGCTCCATCCTCACAGCTTCCAAGACATAGCAACAAAACATGGAGAAAGCATACTGATTAAGACCCATAAACAGGGATGCAGGGACTTCACAAAATAGAGTGGCATGGAGACTTGAAACATGAAGGTGGAGTTGTCGAGGTTCAAACATCCTTCAGGCGAGTCTGTTGGTGTTCCAAAACATTGATATTATTATGCAACGTCCATCGTTTTTTTTCCTTAATTACACTGTAATAAACGTTAATAGCATTCCTTACATTCATGTTTTTAATTGTCATCGTTATTATTACACAAACGTTTACGTTCATGACTTAATTCTCATATTTATTATTAGACCCCAACGTTCTTACTTTTTCAGTATGTATATAGCCACTGTCAACAGTGTGTTGGTTATTTTCAATAGACAGACACATAACGCTACACACTCTCTCTTTCTCATGTTTTTTCTCTGCAAAATTTATCTTACAGCCATCTTTTTCTAAGCTATCTCTTGTGTACAGAAATAAAATCCTGAGTTTGGTCTTGTGTTCTTTGTGAATGTACTGTCGTACTGTTTAAGCATTCTTTAAGTGTTCACAGTCTATAGTTGTTTTTCCTATTCTCTAGAAGGCTAGCGTAAGGGAGATAGATTCTCCATTGGAGAACCGAACGACATAACACACACCCATCTTCTTCAAATATGCTCTTTTCTTGATTCTTCTGCTTAATTCTTGGAGACAATTATTACTTCGCTTTTTAGAGTTCACCTAAGTTGGCGGAGAAGGAGTTAACATTAGAGTTATATCCGTTATCCTGCTACATTATAGAGAAGAAATTTCAAACTTAACGCAGTGATTTTTCCCAATGCCTTGCATTCAAATAAGCTATTCTAATTTTAATTTTTTCTATTTCATTATTTAAACAGAGACATGCAGTAAGTCATCTGTAGAAAACAAATTTGAAAGTTAATTCCAATGAGGATGAACAGTAATTTGGGAGTGCCAAAGGAAACAATTAGCATAAAATCTGGTGAGTGGTACTTTTAACATGAGTGCAACATGTAGCAGATGAAGAAGACACTTGTGAGATGGAGTGCACTCACACTTGGCATAGATTGCGGTTAGCTTAGCACAAGACTTTCGCTTTGGGAGGGTCTGAAAATGTCATCAATTATAAGCAATCTTTTCTTTGCATAAAAAAATAAAAACTATTTCTATTAGTCAAATTCTTGACCTTTTGGTACAAAGGAAAATCTTACCATTTCTAACGGTGATTATGCAATAGCCTATAAATATTCCTCTTTCGGTAATGAATTTATTTAAGGGGGCAGTTGGTTCGCACAGGGAAATGGCTATAGGAATGAGAATAAATATAGTGAGAAATAAGAATGGACATTATTATTATAATTATGATGGTCGGTTAAAATGAAGGAATGATTACCGTTACTTCTCAAACTATAAATGTATCAAATAATGATTTCCATTTCTCTCAATTATGAGGGGTATGGATCAATACCCAAAAAGTAAGAATGAAATTACTGTTCATTTAATTATAGTTTAAAAAAATCCTTCATAGTTTGTTTATAATGCCCATATAACCTCTCATTCTTAACCTTCCAAACAGCCTTTTTCAAAATTAATGTTTGCATTTTCTTCTACACACTACTTGATTTGTTTTTAGCTTAGCTGTTATTTAGTTGCTCACCACTATTCATGATGTTGTAGGTTAGCTACAACATTATTTTGAATGTTCATATGTAAAAGGGTCAACTGAAATATGCAGCACAACAATTCTACTAAATTTAAATATTTTAGAATCTTTAAGAAGAAGTTTAATAGTTAAAAAATATTTAATTAAGACTCTAAATTAATCTATTAAGGCTAAAACTTCATAATTGTATGGGTACCGCGCGAGGGGTGAGTAGCGACATTCACATGCTTCATGGTGAACCACTGCCAAAGCCACCAGATCCTAAGGGCGGTGAAGGAGGACAGAAGGAAAGAAAGGCTATGTTCAAGGAGAAAGTTTTGGGTGTTCAAGCTGAGGAGAATAAGGAGGTAAGAAACCTTATCGCACATGGGCTTATGAAGCTAGAATTGGTAGAGGGAAATGGGCTTTTTCCGAAGTTCTTGATAGATGATGGAGAGTATAATTGAATTTGTCAACCATGGCAAGACTGCCTTGTTGTCAAATTGCTGGCCAAATCCATAGGTTATCTAGCCCTTACTGACAAGTTGAAGGCTTTATAGAAATCTACAGGAGGATTTGAAGTGATTGATGTCAACCATGGCTATTTTTTTGGTGAAGTTTGACTTAGCAGAGGATCGAGAGAAGGCGATGAATGGGGCTCCTTGGCTTATCTTTGATCATTACTTATCAGTTAAGCCATGGACTCCAGACTTTGTGCCTGCAAACTCAAAGATCAACACTACGATGGTCTGGATACGTATACTGGGACTTGGTCTACAGTTCTATGATGAAAGCATATTGCTCACGTTGGCAACAACATTGGGTAAGCCTATTAGAGTAGATATGCGTACGTTGGACATGCATCAGGGTCGTTTCGCACGAGTATGTCTTGAAATAGATCTTAATCAGCCTGTAATTGGCAAATTATGTGTGAGGGACACGTGGTATAACATTGAATACGAGGGCCTTCATCTCTTGTGCTCATCCTGTGGATGCTATGGCCATGTATCCAAAAATTGTTCACTGCACCCAGTACAGCTCAAACGCGACCCTGTGGTAACACACCGGAAAGGGTAATAATGGTGGCAAATAGCATGGAGGAACAAGTGGCGCAAACCGTAGGAGCAGTTAATGCTAATGATATGCAGAACGTAACTAAAGGCAGAATGCATGGAGATAATAATGAGACCATCAACCCTCCTACGGACCCACATAGAATTTGGTTGGTGGTCATTCAAAATTGTGTTGCAATGTATTATTGGATTATGTTGAATGAGAAATGTGAAAATTGTATACAATGTGTATTGCGATACTTTATGTTGATAAATGAAATAATGTGAATTATATGACTTATGTGATTGTTTGAATTGATGTGTTATGTGATATGGGTGAACCATCAAGGATGGTTAATCATGGAGTTCGTAAAACTCACCAAAATTGCAACGATTACTTTTCAGGTTCGAGAGAGACGATATAGCTTCTAAGATAGCTTAGAAGAGATCTAGTACAACTTTTGGGATAGAAGACATGGCTCAAAGGTAGGTCAGTTGGACTGAAGGACTTATACTAAAATTTTTGTATAATTCCTCATGTATGTAGCATGTTTTGTAGATAGAGCTGTAGACTCTGATAGGAATTTGATTAATTATTATGAGGAATTTGGTTAATTATTATGATATTTATGGTTTTAATTTATGATGAAATGAGTTATATGAAAGTGATGTAGTTGGCGCACTACTTCTGTCGACATGTGCATGAATGTCCGAAGGATGTACGAGCATGTGTCAGATGGGAACGGGGTGCAACAGTGGGTGGTATCAGAGCATAGTTGGCATCCGTAGGGATATATATATATGAATGTTAAACATAAGTTATCGTGAGAAATGCGGATAGTAATTGAAGTTATTGTTTATTATAGGTCATCCGCCATAGGTGATCAAGTGGGACAATCAACTGACCTAGGATCAATAAGAGTCAGTAAGGAGTCGTCTGTGTCTCGACCTGAGAGAATGCCTCCCCGAATTCCTAAGAGAACGAAAAAGAGGTATGACAAACTGTGAAAGTAGGGGGTTGTGGACTTCTACAGAAGTAAAGACTCTGTAGACGCCGAGGAATGGCTAGAGAGGATGGAAAGAGTCTTCGATCAGATGGATTGCGAGCTGGACAAGAAGTTTGACTATGTAGTTTCCTTACTGCAAGGCCCAGCCTACCAATGGTGGAAGACTATTCTAGGTAGTACCACCAGGCCTTGTAGCTTGAGGTGGGAAGACTTTTTGAGAGTCTTCGAGGAGAACTACATGCCTAAAATCTAACTGTACAGAAAGATGAAAGAATTTTTAGATTTGAAGTAAGGCAGATTATCGGTAGCTGAGTATGAGATTAAATTTAATAAGCTGATGGAACATGCTACTGTCTTGATTCCTACTGAGGAAGACAAGTGCAGGAGATTCGAAGATGGGCTAAACATGAAGATTTGAATGAGGTTAGCCATTTCTAACCTAGGTAGTTTTTGGGAACTACGGGCTGCCTCGATCCGAATCGAGCAATTGTTGAATGACAGTCAGTTTGAGTACAGATCTGAGTTCAAACTGAAGAGGCCCAGTGAATCTCATGTCGGTTCTGGCAGAAGGTTCAGGAAATGTTAAGACCGAGCTTTTAGACAGCCTACTAGATCAAAACAGTAGGGATTTAGACAGAGGGGTAGCTTCATACAGTCTGGCAGTGGAAGAGGAGTAGTATCATGTCAGTTACCGAATTGTGAGCACTGTGGGAAGAAGCGTGGTGGTGAATGCTGGAAATTATCTAGAGCTTGCCTTCAATGTGGCTCATTTGAGCATCAGATCAGGGACTGTTATGTTGTGTATGGGGCACATTCTGGAAGAAGAGGAGGAATGGTAACAAAAACAACGGCCTAACAGAGCTGAGCTAGTGGGTCTGGACAGAGAGACCGTGGTAGAGGTAAAATAAGTTCTTGGAGTCACACTATCAAGACTGAGGTGCGGGGTCAGGCTAGAGTTTATGTCATGACCAAACAGGAAGCTCAGGATTCTCTAGATGTCGTTGCAGGTATGTTACTCATCTTTGCTTTTGAGGCTGTTGCATTGCTATATCCTGGATCTACACACTCTTTTATCGCACCGCATATGGCATCTAGGTTGCATTATGATATAGAGCTATTGAGATATAGATTAGAGGTGAGTACACCAATAGGTAGTACTACAGTAATAGGAGAAGTCTGTAAGAGGTGCTTGATTAGAATTGATCAGGCAGAATTGGAGGAAAATTTAATTGTACTACAGTTATAGGAAATAGATGTTATCCTAGGCATGGATTGGCTCACTACTTATAGGGCCAATATGAATTGCTATACAAAGGAGGTAATATTAGAATCTCCTAATTAGCCGAGAGTAGTGTTCAAAGGTATTACTCAAGCAGTGCCAGCCAAGCTTATCTCATTTATGAGTGCCTTGAGGTTGATGCAAGGGGGATGTGAGGCTTATTTGGCCCACGTCATTGATACTCAAAATGAGTATAATATACAGGATATTCCTGTAGTTAGGGAATTCCTAGATGTATTTCTCACTGAGTTATCTAGTTTACCTCTAGATCAGGAAACAGAGTTCACGATCGATCTAATTCTAAGTGCTGCTCCTATATCCATTCCTCCATATAGGATGGCACCTATAGAGCTGAAGGAGTTGAAGGCTCGGTTATAAGAGTTGTTAGAAAAGGGGTTCATTAAACCCAGTGTCTCACCCTGGGGAGCTCCAGTCTTATTTGTGAAAAAGAAGGATGGAACTTTGAGATTGTGCATCGACACGCAACTGAATTGGGTATCGGTAAAGAAAAAATACATGTTGCCTAGAATCGATGATTTGTTTGATCAGTTGCAGGGAACTCAGGTGTTCACTAAGTTGGACTTGAGGTTTGGGTACTATTAGTTGAAGATAGCAGAGGTTGATATACCGAAGAGTGCTTTCAGGAGTAGGTATGGGCATTATGAGTTCTTAGTAATGCCTTTCGGGTTGACTAATACCCCAGCTGCATTTATGGCCTTGATGAATAAGGTGTTTCAGCCCTACCTGGATCATTTTGTAATTGTGTTTATTAATGACATCTTAGTGTAGTCAAAGAGTAGAGAAGAGCATGCTAAGCACTTAGGAGTGATCTTATAGATTATGAGGGAGAAATAGCTATATGCAAAATTTAGTAAATGTGAGTTTTGGCTGAATCAAGTAGTGTTTTTGGGTCACATAGTAAATGGGCAAGGTATACAAGTGGATCCAAAGAAGATAGAGGTAGAAATGAAGTGGAAGGCTCTAAAGAATGTATCAGAAATCTGGAGTTTCCTAGGGTTAGCCGGATATTACCGAAGGTTTGTCAAGAGGTTCTCATTGATCTCAACCCATCTCACTAAACTTCTGAGGAAGAATGTGGTTTTCAGATGGAATGACGAATGCCAAGGGAGTTTTGAGGAGTTAAAGCATCGGTTGACTATAGCACCGGTGTTAACTATTCCATCGGGAACTGGAGGATATGTAGTATACAGTGATGCTTCGCATCAAGGATTGAGATGTGTATTGATGCAGTATGGCAAGGTGATAGCCTATGCATTGAGACAATTAAGGTCTCACGATCTAAACTACCCGGTGATTTAGAGCTTGCAGCAGTATTCTTTGCTCTAAAAATATGGAGACATTATTTGTATGGAGAGACTTTTCAGATATATATCGATCATAAGAGTTTGAGGTATCTACGGAGTCAGAAAGAGTTGAACATGAGACAGAGGAGATGGATAGAGTTGTTAAAGGATTATGACTGTACGATTGAGTATCATCCGGAAAAAGCCAATATGGTGGTAGATGCATTGAGTAGGAAGTCGAATAGCAATGTAGCTCAGATTCAGTTATCGAGATTACCGAGCTTAATTCAATTGAGAGCCTTGAGTGTGGAGTAAATTTGGAGCATAATGAGATACTAATAGCCACATTAAAGTTGAGACTGGTATTGCATGGCAGAGTCAGAAAGGTACAGAGTAAAGATCCCGAAATGGTGCTTTATATCTGTTGGAACGTGGTAAACGAAATGAACCCATTACTGTCTTGTTTTCATATATTTGATGATTAATAATTCATAAGCTGATATAGGGATGATTTTTGATATGGATTAAGGGTATAAATGATGTATAAAAATGATCAAAAATGTTAAAGAATGTATGGATACTTTGATGTCCTGTTTTTATACATAAAATGAACAATGAGTTGTAAATTATTTTGTGGATGTTTTAAATTGGAAATAGGGTGATCTTGATGAAGAAATGATGTAGAAATGATAAGCTAAGCATAAGCTATTTTAGATGTAACTTGTAGGAGTTGAAGAGCTAGAAAATTTGGAAGAAGCGTGCTGGAATATGTTAGACGAGGTGTTTTCATTGAACATGCATCTGTATTTTGGGCATATATTGATCTGTAGATTTCCAAACATGATGATTTTTTATTCATATTAAACTAGAGATATATGGATACAATTTTCTTTAAGGAATTGAATTTTATTCTGTTCCTAATGGTTTTTTAAATTGGCTTGAAGTTGAATATTGGGTGTTGTCACCATTTGAGAGCAGTCTTTAGTATTTTGACTATAACTTGCAAAATACTGAACGAAACTACATAAATTTTATGCCATTAGAAACTTAAGACATATAAGAACAATTATTTAGAAGATAGTGTTGTATAAATACTCATTTACTATGTCATAATGGTCATACAAAACTGACCTGAAAATTTATCCTGAGAAAAACTGGTAGGAAAAGTGGGAGATTAGTTTCTGTCACGATCGTGGCAAGGACCACCATAATCGTGGGCAGTGCTTTTTCATAGAAATGTCTTGATTTGTGCAATGGTTGAACTAATTAAGGATAAGGTTCTTCCTATAATACTTATAGGATTGAACCAAGCTTGAATTGAACCTACAATGATGCTTGAATGAGTGCTTAAATGAGTGACATGTTTAGGGTAGTGATTAAGGATTTATTGTAAGAATGGATTGTTAAATATTAAGTGTTCAAGTCTGTAATTTTGAGATGTTATGGGAATGAAGGTGAACCTATGATGGCAAATGTGATTCCATCAAGATGAATGACGAGTATTAAGTAACGATGAATGCTAAATTGGATGCCTTGTGATTTTAGAATGTTAGAATGACCTTGATGAATGATGGAATGATGAACTTAGAATAATCTTGTACAAATGAAGTGTAAACCTAAGTCCAATTCTGACGTATATGAGTTATAAAGTGTGAATGTTTATAAGATGTGAATTAAAGAAATATACCTGAAATAGTCAATTTGAGCATGCATTATACATTACACATATACATGTGTGTATAATTGAATGTTTATGTGATTCTGCAATTAATAATGTGTGTGTAATATGTGTATTACATGATGTTGATACACAGGATTCAACATCACCATTCAGAAATTTTCAAATTATGAAGCAAATGTTAATCTGGAGCGTACTGTGAGTAACTTAGATGGTCTCACATGTTTAATTGTTTGTTTTAATTCTATTTTGAATTATTATGTGATATGAATGCTTTGATTCCAGACATTGAATGTTCGAGGCGTTTGATGCATGAAAAGCTCATTGGAAGTGCTCATTATATGTGAATTTGACATAATAAGTGATTCTCAACTTAATTGTTGAATGTCGGACTAAGATCTGAGGATAAATATGAATGTGAATGTGGAAAAATTGAGCACAAATGATTGATTGAATATATGTGAATGTGATGCTTTCCATTACATGAATGCATAAACAAATAAAGGTTGTTGTGACCAGAGTACCCACCGAAAAAGAGCTTAAAGCTCAGAGTGTGGTAAGAGCCTCTAGCTCACTATGCAAAATGAGCCCTATATCTCCAACTGATAAGAAACAGTTATTAATGAGCCTGATATCCACAATAAATACGGGATAGTTATAGGCACTCGGTCACATCAATAATAATTGAAAGTGAGTCTTATGAACATTACATATATAATTGATATGTATGTTTAAATGATTGAAATGCACTATTTGAATTGTTCAAATGTGAAATGTGAAATAAATGAATAAAGTGTTAATTGATGCTACATGATGAATTATGTGATTACATGAACTATATGTGTTATATGTTATAAATGAGCCATCAATGATGGGTAGTTCACTAGTTCGCAAAACTCAACAAAATTGCAACTTTTTTTAGGCTCAAAGGAGATACCCAGTTAGACAAACTAGAAATATAGTCACTGAAGTCGAATAAGAGATAAAGGTCGGGATTAGTTGGCATCTACACTTGTGTTCTGTTATTTTTGCATTAACCATTATATTTCGCAAGCGTTATTTGTTATACAGATGAATTCAGTTTGTAAAAACCGTCTGACTAAACACGCTTTGTAAGCGTAATGGGCCCAAATGATTTTTTTTGAAATTTTGATGATACGTTTATTAATTGTAACGCTTGTAACAGAAAATGTTTATGAATAAAATAGGTCGAAATTGATTATTTATTTTTCGAAAAATGCGTGTGATGTTTTAAAAAATTTGTAATAAGAGTTATTTGACTTCTCTAGCATGCCGCTTTCATAGGGTGTGTGTCCGAATGTCCTCGGGATGTACGGATACGTGCTTAGTGGAAGTGGGGTGTTACAGAGGCATCTGTTGTGTTTGCCCAATATATGGACCTCTACCACTACCATTCTATACAAAACTACCCCTCAGTCTAAATCCCAACTGTCTCGACCTAGACTATGATCGAAACGATCTACCCTGGCGTTTACTGTACCTCATGCCAGAATTGACTTAAGACTCACTAGGTCTCTTCATTTTGAACTCCTGTCTATATTCTCCTTGTCCATCTTTCAACAACTGTTCAATTCTTATCAAGGTAGTTCGTAGTTCTATAAAACCACTCAGATTATTGATAGCCAACCTCGTCTTAATCTCCATATTCAGTCCACCTTCAAATCGTCTACACTTGTCTTCCTCTCTCAGAATCAAGGCAGTAGCATACCCCATTAACTCATTAAATCGTATCTCGTATTCGACTACTGTAAGATTTCCCTGCTTCAGATCTAGGAACTCCTTCATCTTCCTATCTAGGTAGATCTTCGGCATATAATTTTCCTTAAAGACTCTCAGGAAGTCTTCCCATGTTAAACTACAAGGTTGGATGGTACTGTCGGGAATAGTCTTTTACCATTGATAAGCTGGACCTTACAGTGGCGAGACTGCATAATCAAATCTTTGATTTGACTCACAATCCATCTGGTCAAATACCCTTTCTATTCTCTCTAACCAACTTCTGCCTCAGCAGGGTCTATACTTCTGTAGAAGTCTACAGCTCCCTACTTCCTAAGTTTATCATATCTCCTTTCTCTCCTCTCAGGAATTCTCTGAGGCATTTGGTCAGATCAAGGTATTGGAGACTCTCTATTGGCTCCTATAGACTTTAGGCCAGCTGATTCTGCAACTTGATCTCCTATAATGAATGACCTATAATAAACAATGATTTTGATTACTATTCGATTATCTCTCTATATATCATGTCTAAATGTACTTATATGTCCCTATGGATGCCAAACCATACTCTGATACCAAAACCTACAACGCACCGTCTCCATGGGGCACATACTTGTACATCCAGAGGACATTCAAGAATATACCCTGTGAAAGCGACATGTTAGAGCAATCACATCCACTTATTTGGCATCATACGGAACATAACTAATCAAAAGGTCAAACGTTCCCATTTCATTTATAAAACATAATTTACATTGTAGTATTTCACCATATAATCCATATATACAATATCAAAAACATGTGAGAATTTACTACTATTTACAACATGTTCTACATGAAATGAGAACTAAATAAAAGTATTCAAACTAAACTCCTCAGTATCAGCCGACCAATCCTTTGAGCCATTCTTAATTTCCAAAATGGACAGAACTAGACTTCTACTAGTTTGCCTTAAGAGCTAAGTCTTCCTCATACCTAAAAATCAACATTATAATTTTGATGAGTTTTGCGAATTCAGTGAGTGAACCATCCTCGATGTGCTCACTCATATCAAACACAAAGACAATTCACAATCCAAATTCACATACAAATCATAAAATCAAATATTGCATATCACATCACATTTCATTATGCTTCAACCAATACTATTTGTGTACACTATTTCGCATTTCCATTTCAACACAGTTCAAATAATTCATTTCAATCATTCATATAATACATATCAATTTATATATGCAAATGCACATGTGAATTCACTTTCATTGTTTACTTTGTTATGACTGAGTACCTTTTTAAATAGTCCCATAACTGTTATGGATACCGGGCTCATTAATAATTATCTCATACCCATTGTGGATACCGGACTCATTCATGTACTGAGCTTATGGCTCTTAATTCACATTTCTAAGCTTTAAGGTCTTTTTTACTGGTCACTCTGGTCATAACTCCTTTATCTAATCATGTATAATAATGTGATGCATCATATCACAAAATATGTCATCAATAACATTCGTTCATTATGCACAGTCACTTTTCACATATTCGTTGGATCTCAGTCTGGCATTAAATATTTAGTTGAGTCCACTTATTTTTCCTGATTCACATTAAATTAGGAAAAACTTCCAATACAATCTCAATTATCAAACTCCTCGGACAATCAATGTCTGAAATTATCACATTCACATCGATAATAGTTCAATAGCTGAAATTTAAATCAATCTTAGTGAGAAACATCTAGGTTGACTCACAGTAAACTCTAATAGCTATTGCCTCGATGAACCAGCAATGTTTGGATGTTGGAATTCGATTTAAGCATCTAAATCTTGCAATACACACAATTTACACATTACTAAATTGATCATTCACATTAATATCTATATATATATATATCTATATATATATATATATATATATATATACATATCATGTACAATGCATGCTCAATTGACTATTCCTGAGTATGTATCCTTAATCACAAGTTTTGATTATTCAAACATTATAACTTGTATACGTCTAGTTTTCACTTAGGTTTGCACCTCAAAGAAACTTGATTACTCTAAGTTGATCAATCATACATTCACTAATCCTTTTATAGCATTATATAATCACACAATATCCAAATTCTCATTCGTTCATACCTAATTCACCTTACTCATATTCTTTGAATCACATTTACATTCATAAGAACACTTTCATTTTAATAATACTCATAAATTTCCAAATTTTAGTCATTAATATCAAGAATCCATTCTTTTGTTATAACTTCAATTACTAACCTAAACATATCGACCACTTTATCAACTAATCCATCATTAAACTAAGTTCATTTCAAGCCTTATTTAAGTCTAAATGCACCAAGGTAAAGTAGCCTATCATTAGTTGGTTCAAACATCACACAAACGAGAAGAATTCACGTCTAATGTCCTTCCCACAATCGTGGGTTATGCCATCCAAAAATTTCATCACTCATCTCCTTTAAATTTTTCTAAATTTTAACTCTTTCTTACCAAACTCAAAACATCTTATGTATAGTTGATTACTTAGACTTCATTTCCTCATTATTTCTACCTCAATCCCAACTCAAAATCATCCATATAATCCAAACCTATTATTTATCATTTATACAAAAGTAGAAGACAAACCTATACATTTCTTCTTCAATGTTCCAACACACATATCATACACCATTTTCATTATCAATCCTTCCTTAAACTATCATCATACAAGTTTCTATTAAAACAAGCCATGAAGAACATTATTACACTTACTTGTTTAACTCCAAGCTTCTTCAAATCATCACATAACCTCGCTCCTCCACTTATAGGATCATCACCATTTTAAGGAGGAAAATGTTGGATTTTCATCATCAAAGTAAAGACAACGAAATATGTGGAGTGGCAAAGTGAAGGATGATAGAAAAGCTCAACATTGAGGGTTGGGTTGTGAGAGTGTCATGAAATAGAGAGAAGAAAGAAGAAGAAGAGAGCATGTAGTAAAAATGAAAGACAAATGAAAGATGGTCTTTTAATGTATGTGTCGTGGGTTAACTGTGTGGTTTAAAAGCATGGTGAGTGTCATGACACTTACCACATAAAGAACCAATTTAATGTCTTCTAATTATGGTCCCAATGTCATTTACTTATTAAACCAATTGTCACTCAATCTCCAAGCCATTTGTCACCCAATTATCTAAGCCATTTATCACTTAATCCTAATGCCACGTGTCCCTCATTTCTATTTCATAAGTCAATTTGTCTTGCTACTTGGCATTTTTCCCAGTCCAAAAATAAACATAAAGTGCATTTCATGCTCATGCATAATATAGCATACACACACATGTGAATATGAATGTTTGCACACATTAAAATGATTGTATATGCATTCATTGACATTTTCTAGGTATAATTGATTTATAAATGTGATTTTTGATATAAATTGAGGTTAATATGTATTGAAATTTTCATTGGTGTGACATTTTTCAGGTATAATTGATTTATAAATGTGATTTTTGATATGAATTGTGGTTAATATGTATTGAAAATTACATTGGTGTGTATTAGTATTGATTTGGAATTTTCGGTGAAATTTAGAAAAATTTATGAAAATTTAGGTATTTTTGGACTAGGAAAAATATTAAGTGACAGAACAATTGATAAATGAAGTAGAATTAAGAGTCAAATGATAGTGAAAATTTTTATAAATGACATTAGGATTTAATGAAATATGTTATTGAAAATAGGAGACAATTGGAGTAGAAATTCGAGACAAAATAGACTAGTTATGAAAGTGGTCCAAATGGGACCGTAGGAAGGTGACAAGTGTCACTACCACTCACCACTCATCCCTCACTCACGTTATTCACTCTTTAACTTTGAAAGACCATTGAATTGTTATTTCATCTTGCTTTTTCTTCCTCCTGTAATCTTCATCATCTTCTTCTTCTTTTCACAATTTTACTTCACCAACCTTCATCCACGTTACACCTTGCTTTTATCTATCATTTGCTACTTCCATCTTGATGTCTTCTTCATCTTGTCTCAAAAACGTAAACTAATCCACCCTAGAAAGTTGATGATCGTGAGTATGAAGGATTAGGGTTTTTTGGTGACTTTGAAGAAGCTAAAGAGTAAAGCAATTAAGTTATGCTTTGATCCTTATGATTAGTGTTAAATGAAACTAATATGATGAGTAATTTGAGATTGATGATCATGATCATGATCATGAAATTTGTTTTTATGTCAACGAGAGTGGTAATAGTAATAAAGAGATCAAGCTCTAAATTTTTGGTGAGTTAATGTTACGCATGAGTTGTTTTAGTAAGAAGCAATTATGATAGTGAATTAAGAGATGAAT
>JAOTAY010017164.1:0-14468 GCA_025629805.1 Erythroxylum baracoense
TGAATTATGCTTCCTAATTTCTCATTAATCTCTAATAAACACCATTTTAATCTTAATTCAAGTAATGGGATGTTACACATTGGCACAGCATTGGTGGGAAAAATAGCCCAAAGACATGGTCGCTAAGCATCTTTGGTGGGCAAAACAATCAGTTGGGCACCTTCGATGGGAAAAATAGCCTGTTGGCATACCTTCGGTAGGCAAAACAGCCCGTTGGCACAACTTTGGTGGGTAAAACAACCAATTGGCACGGTCCCTAGGCACTTTCAATGGGAAAAATAGCCCATTGGCACATCTTTGATGGGAATAACAACACATTCGCACAGTTGCTAGGAAACTTTGGTCGGAAGAACAACCTGTTGGCACACCTTCGGTGGACAAAATATGACGTTGGCATGGTCACTAGGCATCTTCGGTGGGCAAAAAAGTTCATTGGCGCTAACAATAGGCACCTTCAATGGGATAAACAGCTAGCTGGCACACATCGATGGGCAAAAATGTCAGTTGACATAGTTATTAGGCACTTTCGGTGGGAAAATCAGTTCACTGGGCATCTTTGCTGGGAAAAATAGCACGTTGGCACTCCTTTGGTGAGGAAAAAAGCTCTTTGAAATGATCGTTAGGCACCTTCGGTGGAAAAAACTACCCGTTGGGCATCTTAGATGGGAAACACAGACCATTGGCACACCTTCGGTGGACAAAACAACCTGTTGGCACAGTCTTCAGGCACCTTCAATTGGATACACAACCCATTGCCACAACTTTAGTGGACAAAATAGCATGTTGGCATAGTCACGAGGCACCTTCGGTGGAAAAAACAACCCATTGGGCAGCATTGGTAGGAAACATAGATCGTTGGCACACTTTCGGTGGGAAAAACAGCACATTGGCATAGTTGCTAGGCACTTTCGATGGGAAAATATCCTTTTGGCACGTTCACTAGGCACCTTTGGTGGGAAAAATAGCCCGTTAGCACACCTTCGGTAGGCAAAACAGGCTATTGGCACATTCGCTAGGCACCTTCGGTGGGAAAAACTATCTGTTTGTACTCCTTTGGTGGGTAAAACAACCAATTGATTCCATCGCTAGGCACCGTCAGTAGGAAAAACAACACATTGTCACGGTTGCTAGGCTCCTTCGGTAGACAAAACAGCTCGTTGGGATGGTCACTGGGCACCTTCGGATGGAAAAACAACCCGTTGGGCATCACCAGTGGGAAACACATCCCGTTGGTACACCTTCAGTGGGAAGAACAACATGTTTGCATGGTCATTAGGCACGTTCGGTGGGCAAAATAGCTCGTTGGCACAGACGTTAAGCACCTTTGGTGGGCAAAACAATTCATTGGGCTCCTTTAGTGGAAGCAACAGCCCGTTGGCACACCTTTAGTGGGAAACACAGTCCTTTGGCAAACTTTTCTCATGCAAAACATCCCGTTGGCACATTCGCTAGGCAAATTTGGTGGGAAAAACAGCTCATTGACACACGTTTAGAAGGCAAAACAGCCAGTTGGCATAGGCACCTTCGGTGGGCAAAACAGCCCGTTGACATGTTTGGTAGGCACCTTCGATGGGAAAAGTAGCCCAATGGCACACCTTTGATTGGCAACTTAACCCCTTGGAACGATCGCTAGGCATCTTCAATGGGCAAATCAATTAATTGGGAAAAAAACTACCCGTTGGCCACCTTTGATGGTAAAGACAGCCTGTTGGAACACTTTCTGTAGGAAAAACAGCACGTTGGCACACCTTCGGTGGACAAAATAGATCGTTGGGTAGCATTGGTAGGAAACATAACCTGCTGGCACACCTTGATTGGGAAAAACAGCACGTTGGCACAGTCACTAGGTGGCTTTGATGGGAAAAATAGCCCGATGGTACGATCACTAGACACCTTCGGTGGGCGAAATAGGCTGTTGGCATGTTCGCTAAGCACCTTTGGTGGGTAAAATAACCGGTTGGCACATTCTTTAGGCACGTTTGGTGGAAAAAACATCGACCGGTTGGCACACCTTCTGTAGGTAAAAAAGCACGTTGGCACACCTTCGATGGACAAAACAGCCCGTCGGCACTGTCACTAGGCACCTTCGGTGGGAAAAATATCCTGTTGGGTGGCATCGGTAGGAAACATAGCCCATTGGAACACCTTCGGCGGGAAAAACAACACGTTAGCACGGCCATTAGGTGCCTTCGATAGGAAAAATAGCCCGTTGGCACGTTTGCTAGGCACCTTTAGTGGGAAAACTATCCCGGTCGCACCATCGTTAGACACCTTCGATGGTTGAAATAGCCCGTTGGCACGCTCGCTAGGCATCTTTGGTGGGCAAAACAACATGTTGGCACATTCTACCGGCACATTTGGTGGGAAAAACAGCCCGATGGGCTTCTTTTGTAGGAAAAACAGCCTGTTGGCATAGTTGCTATGCACCTTCAGTGGGAAAAATAGGTCACAGACACACCTTTGGTGGGAAAAACAGCACGTTGGCACAGTTGCTAGGCAACTTTGGTGGTAAAAGTAACCCGTTGGCACTCCTTTGGTGGACAAAACAGTATGTTGGCACAGTTGGTAGGCACCGTAGGTCAATAAAATAGCCTATTGGCACATTCACTAGGCACCTTCAGTAGGAAGAATAGCCCGTTGGGACACCATCTATGGGCAACACAGCCCATTGGCTCAGTCGCTAGGCATCTTTGGTAGGGAAAATAGTCCGTTGGCGTGAACACTATGCACCTTTGGTGTGGAAAACAGCTAGTTGGCACACATTCGGTGGGCAAAACAGTCAGTTGGCATGGTCGTTAGGCACATTCAATGGGAAAAACAGTTCATTGGGCACCTTTCCTAGGAAAAACAGCCCGTTGGCACTCCGTTGGTGAGCAAAACAATCTATTGGCACAGTTTCTAGGCACCTTCAATGGGAAAGAACTACCTGTTAGGAAACTTTGGTGGGAAACACAGCCCGTTGCCACACTTTTAGTGGACAAAAGAGCCTGTTGGCAAGGTCACTGGGCGCCTTCTTTGGAAAAATAAATCGTTGGGTAACATCAGTAGGAAACATAGCCCGTAGCACACATTCGTTTGGAAAAACAACACATTGGCACGGTCACAAGGCAACACAGCCCATTGGCATAATGGCTAGGCATCTTCGGTGGGAAAAACAGTCCGTTGGCGAGAACACTAGCCACCTTTAGTGAGATAAACATCCAGTTGGCACACATTTGGTGGGCAAAACTACTAGTTGATACAGTCGTTAGGCACCTTTGGTGGGAAAACAGTTCATTGGGCACCTTTGTTGGGAAAAATAGCCTTCTGGCACTCTTTTGGCAGGCAGAACAGCCCATTGGGCACCTTCGATGGGAAACACAGCACATTGGCACACCTTTGGTGGATAAAACGACTTGTTCGCGCAGTCTTCATGCACCTTTGGTGGGAAACACAACCCATTGCCACACCTTCTATGGACAAAACAGTCGATTGGCACATTCACTAGGCACCTTCGGTAGGAAAAACAACTTGTTCGCACACCTTTGGTGGGAAAAACAGCCCCTTGGCTCGGTCACTACACACCTTTAGTGTGAAAAACAACACATTGGCATGGTCATTAGGCACCTTCGATTGGCAAAATAGCCCGTTGGCACGATCGCTAGGCATCTTTAGTGGGCAAAGCAGTTCATTGGGCACCTTTCATGGAGAAAACAACCTATTAGCACACCTTCAGTCGATAAAATAGCCTGTTGACATAGCCTGTTGACATACCTTC
Organism: Erythroxylum baracoense; assembly: GCA_025629805.1. Classification (NCBI taxonomy): domain Eukaryota; kingdom Viridiplantae; phylum Streptophyta; class Magnoliopsida; order Malpighiales; family Erythroxylaceae; genus Erythroxylum; species Erythroxylum baracoense. The sequence continues at coordinate 3,758 of JAOTAY010017164.1, forward strand.
AGTGGGAAACACAACCCGTTGGCATACCTTCGGTAAGCAAAACAACCCGCTGACACATTTGCTAAGTACCTTCGGCGGGAAAAACAGCATATTGGCATGGTCTCTAGGCATCTTCGGTGGGCAAAATAGCATGTTAGTAGGGTCATTAGGCACCTTTGGTGGGAAAAAACGCTCGTTGGCATGGTCGCTAGGGACCTTTAATCGGCTAAATAGCCTATTGGGATGTTTGCTAGGCATCTTCTATGGGGAAAACAACTCGTTGGCTCACCTTTGGTAGGAAAAACACCACAGTTGTATAGTCACAGGACACCTTCGGTAGGCAAAATAGTTCGTTGGCATGGTCGCTATGCACCTTTGGCGGGCAAAATAGTCAGTTGGTACGTTTGCTAGACACCTTCGATTGGATAACAACACATTGGCACACCTTCGGTGGGCGATACAGCTCGTTGGCACGGTTGCAATGCATCTTCAGTGGGAAAAACAATCCGTTAGGCACCTTTGATGGGAAGAACAGCCTATTCGAACACCTTTTATAGGCAAAATAGCCCGTTGGTGCGGTCACTAATGACCTTCAATAGCAAAAAGTTGCTCGTTGGGCACCTTCAGTAGCAAAACGGCCTGTTGACACAGTCATTAGGCATCTTCGGTGGGAAACACAACCCGTTACCATACCTTCGATGGGCAAAACAGCCTATTGGCACAGTCACTAGGCATTTTTTGGTGGGATGAACAACTCGTTGGCACAATTTCGAGGCACTTTCGGTAGGCAAAACAGTTCATTGGGTAGCTTTTGTGGAAAAAAAGCCCGTTGGCACACCCTCGGTGGGAAACATAGCTCGTTGGCACACCTTTCTTATGCAAAACATCTTGTTGGCACATTTGCTAGGCACCTTTGGTGGGAAAATAGTTCATTGGGAACCTTCGGTAGGAAAAATAGCCCATTGGCACAGCTTTAGAAGGCAAAACAGCTCGTTGGTGTGGTCAATAGGCAGCTTCGATGGGCAAAACAGCTCGTTGGCATGGTCGGTAGGCACCTTCGCTAGGAAAAGCAGCCCATTGGCACACCTTTAATGGGCAACATAGCCCGTTGGCACGGTCGCTAGGCATCTTTGGTGGGCAAAATAGTCAATTGGGAAAAAACTGCCCGTTGGCCACCTTCGATGGTAAACACAGCCTATTGGCACACATTCCGTAAGCAAGACATCACGTTGGCACACCTTTGGTGGATAAAATAGCCCTTTGGCACGGTCACTAGGCACCTTCGGTGAGAAAAACGGCCCGTTGGGTACCTTGGGCACCTTCGGTAGGAAACATAGCCCGTTGGAACACTTTTTGTGGGAAAAATAGCACGTTGGCACGATCACTAGGTGCCTTCGATGGGAAAAATAGCCCATTGGCACATTCTGGTCACCTTCAGTGGGGAAAACACCACAGTTACACAGTCGCTAGACACCTTTGGTGGGCGAAATAGCTTGTTGGCTCGTTCACTAGGCACCTTTGGTGGGCAAAACAATCCATTGGCACATTCTCTAGTCACATTTGGTGGGAAAAATAGCCTGATGGGCTCCTTTGAGGGAAAAACTCGTTGCCACAGTTGCTAGGCACCTTCAGTGGGAAAAATAGCACGTTGGCAGAGTTACTAAGCAACTTTGATGGGAAAAATAACCTGTTGGCATACCTTCGATGGACAAAACAGCACGTTGGCATGATCGCTAGACACCATAGGTGGGCAAAATAGCCCGTTGGCACGTTGGCTAGGCACCTTTAGTGCGAAAAATAGCCTGTTGGCACACCATCAGTAGGCAAAATAGCCCATTGGCCCGGTTGCTAAGCATCTTCAGTAGGCAAAACAGTCCATTAGCGCGACCACTAGGCACCTTCGGTGGGATAAATAACCAATTGGCACAAATTCTGTGGGTAAAACAACCGGTTGACACATTCGTTAGGCACCTTCAGTGGGAAAAATGTTTGTTGGCAATCTTTGTTAGGAAAAATAGATCGTTGGTACTCCTTCGGTGGGCAAAACAATCCGTTGGCACGGTCGCTAAGCACCTTCTATGGGCAAAACAACCCATTGGCTTACCTTTGGTGAGAAACACTACCCGTTGGCACACCGTCATTGGGAAACGCAACTCGTTGGCACACCACCGGTGGACAAAACAACCCGCTGACATATTCGCTAAGCACTTTTGATGGGAAAAACAAAACATTGGCATGGTTGCTAGGCACCGTCTATAAGCAAAATAACCTATTAGCATGGTCACCTAGAACCTTTGGTGAGAAAACAACCCGTTGAGAAAAATGTCACATTGGCACGGTCACTAGGGACCTTCAATAGGCTAAATAGCCTGTTGGGATGTTCACTAGGGACATTAGGTGGGAAAAACAACCCGTTGGCACACCTTAGGTGGAAAAAACACCACAGTCATACAGTCGCTAGATACCTTCGATGGGAAAAATAGTTCGTTGGCATGGTCGCTAGGCACCTTTGGTGGGCAAAATAGCCAGATGGTACATTTGTTAGGCACCTTCGATGGGAAAAACAACACATTGGCACACTTTTGGTGGGCAACACAGCCCATTGGCATAGTCGCTAGGCATCTTCGGTGGGCAAAACAATCTGTTGGGCACATTTAGTGGTAAAAACAACCCATTGGAACACCTTTGGTAGGCAAAATAGCCCGTTGCCACACATTTGCAAGACAAAATAGCACGTTGGCATAGTCGCTAGGCACCTTTGATGTGAAAAATAGCCCATTGGCATGTTCGATAGGCACCTTCGATTGGAAAAACAACCTGTTGGCACATCTTTGGTGGGAAAAATACCATTTTAACACGGTTGCTAGACACTTTCGGTGGCAAGATAGCCCATTGGCACAGTCGCTATGCACCTTCAATGTGAAAAGCAACCCGTTGGCACCCCATCGATGGGTAAAACAACCCATTGGCACGATCGTTAGGCACCTTCAGTGGGAAAAATAACTCTTTGACCACCTTCGATGGGAAACACAGCTTGTTGGCATGGTTTCACAATCGCTAGGGACCTTCAATGGGTAAAATAGCCTATTGAGATGTTAGCTAGGCACCTTCGGTATGGAAAACACCATAGTCACACAGTCGATAGACACCTTTGATGGGCCAATTAGCCCGTTGGCAGAGTCGTTACGAACCTTTTGGTGAGAAAAATAGCTCGTTGGCACACTCGTTAGGAGCCTTCATTGGGAAAAGCCTCCCGTTGCCATACCTTTGGTGGGCAACATAACCCGTTGACACGGTCACTAGCCATCTTTGGTGGGCAAAATAATCCACTGGGCACCTTTGACGGGAAAAACAGCCAGGTGGATACCTTCGATGGGAAATACAACTCGTTGGCACACTTTTGATAAGCAAAACAACCCTTTGACACACCTTTGGTGTACAAAAGAAACTATTGGCATGGTCACTAGGCACCTTTGGTGGGAAAACAGCCCCTTGGGTAGCATCCGTGGGAAACATAGCCCATTGGCACACCTTTTGGTGGGAAAAACACCACATTGGCATGGTTGCAAGGCACAACTTTAGGATGCAACATAGCCCATTGGCACAGTTGCAAGGCATCTTCGGTGGGAAAAAGAACCCATTGGCACACCTTCGGTAGGAAAACACCACGTTACCATGGTCGCAACACACCTTTGTTGGGCAAAATAGCCTGCTGGCACATTCACTACACTCCTTTGCTGGGCAAAATAACCCATTGACACATTCACGAGGCACCTTCGGTGGGATACATAGCCTATTGGCATGCCTTTGATGGGAAAAATAGCACGTTGGCATCATCGCTAGGTGCCTTTGGAGGCAAAAATAGCCCTTTGGCACACCTTCTATGGGACAAATACTACGCTGGCATGGTCACAATGCACAACTTCAGGGGGGAACATAGCGCGTTGGCACGGTCACTAAGCATCTTTGGTGGGAAAAAAGTTTGTTGGGCACCTTTGGTGGGAAAAGTAACCCATTGGCACACCTTTGGTAGGAAAAATAGTTCGTTGGCACAGCTTTGGCGAGCAAAATAGTCCGTTGGCACAGTTGCTAGGCACTTTCAGTAGGAAAAATAGGTCGTTGGCACTGTTGCTAGGCAACTTTGGCAGGAAAAACAATTCGTTGGCATACCTTTGGTGGACAAAACAGCGCATTGGTAGGGTCACTAACCACCTTTGGTGAGAAAAACAGCCCGTTGGGTACCACCAGTGGGAAACACATCCCGTTGGCACACCTTCGGTGGGAAAAACTACACGTTGATATGATTATCAGGCGACTTTGGTGTTAAAAATAGTCCGTTGGGACACCTTCAGTGGGCAAAGCAGCCCAATGGCATGGCCGCTAAACATCTTTTATGGGCAAAACAATCAATTGCGTAACGTCGGTGGGAAAAATAGCCCGTTGGCACTCCTTCGGTAGGCAAAATAGCCCGTTGGTAGGCAAAACAACCCATTGACATGGTCGCTACGCACTTCTAGTAGGAAAAACAACCCATCAGCACATCTTCGGTGGGAAAAACATCACGTTAGCACAATTGTTAGGCAACTTTGGTAGAAAAAACAACCCATTGGCACACCTTCGGTGGACGAAACAGCACGTTGGCATGATCGCTAGGCACCTTAGATAGACAAAACAGCCTGTTGAGGTGCTCACTAGGTACCTTTAGTAAAAGAAACAGCCCATTGGCACACCATCAGTGGGCAACACAACCCATTGGCACAGTCGCTAAGCATCTTCGATTGGAAAAACATTCCATTGGCGGGAACACTAGGCACCTTCGGTGGGATAAACAGCCAATTGGCACACATTAGGTGGGTAAAATAGCCAGTTGACACGATCATTAGGCTACTTCGGTGGGAAAAATTGTTCGTTGGGCAACTTTGTTGGGAAAACAGCCCATTGGCACTCCTTTGGTGGGCAAAATAGCTCGTTGCCATGGTCGCTAGGCACCTTTGCTGGGAACAAACTGTCTGATGGGCACCTTTGGTGGGAAACACAGCCCGTTGACACACCTTCGGTAGATAAAACAACTTGTTGGCACATTCTTTAGGCACCTTCGGTGGGAAACACAGCCCATTGCCACACCTTCGATGGACAAAACAACCTGTTGGGATGGTCACTAAGCACCTTTAGTAGGAAAAACAGCATGTTAGAACTGTCACAAGGTGCCTTCGATGGGAAAATAGCCCTTTTGCACGTTGGGTAGGCACCGTCGGAGGGAAAAAAGCCCTTTGGCACACTTTCGGTAGGTAAAATAACCTGTTGGCAAGTTCGCTACGCACTTTCGGTGGGAAAAACAACCCATTAAACAACCCGTTGGCATGGCCCGTAGGCACCTTTGGTGGGAAAAACAACACATTGGCACTATCGCTAGAAGCCTTCAGTGGACAAAACAGTTAGATGGCAAGAACACTAGGCACCTTCGGTGGGAAAATAGCCCATTGGGCACCAACAGTGGGAAACACAACCCGTTGGCACACCAATTGTGGGAAAAACTACATGTTGGCACGATTGTTAGGCACCTTCAGTGGGTAAAATAGTCCATTGGCATGGTCGCTAGGCACCTTTGACACACCTTCTGTGGGAAAAACACCACTATGGCACGGTTGCTAAACACCATCGGTGGCAATACAACTCATTGGCACTGTCGCTACACACCTTCGATGGGAAAAATAGCCCGTTGGCACCCCATTGTTAGGCAAAACAACCCGTTGGAACACCTTTGGTAGGCAAAACAGCCCGTTGGCACGAATGCTAGACACCTTCAGTGGGAAAAACAACTCGTTGGGTACCTTCGGTGGGAACAAAGCCCTTTTGTATGGTCGTTAGGCACCTTTGGTGGGTAAAATAACCCATTGACACACCTTCGGTGGGACAGCACGTTGGCACAATCACTAGGCACCTTCGGTGTTCAAAACAGTCCGTTGGGTACCTTCAATAGGAAACACAGTCCGTTGGCACACTTTTCGTAGGCAAAATAGCCCTTTGACACACCTTTAGTGACAAAAGAAATCGTTGGCATGGACACTAGGCACGTTTAGTTGGAAAAATAGCATGTTGGGCAGCATCAGTAGGAAACATAGCCATTAGCACACCTTCGGTGAGAAAAACACCACGTTGGCATGGTCACAAGGCACAACTTCGAAGTGCAACATAGCAAATTGGCACGATTTCTAAGCATCTTCAATGGTAAAAACAGCCCGTTGGCACACCATCGGTGGGAAAAAACCACATTGGCATGGTCAGAACGTACCTTCGGTGGGAAAAATAGCCTGTTGGCACGGTCACTATACCCCTTCGGTGCGTACAATAACCCGTTGGCACATTCGCTAGGTGCCTTTGGTGGGAAAAATAGATCATTAGCACACCTTTGGTGTGAAAAACACGATGGTCGCATGATTGCTAGACACCTTCAGTGGGCAAAATAGCCTGTCGAAGTTGTCGCTAGGCACCTTTAATGGGCAAAACAATCCGTTGGCAGGATTGTTAGACACCTTCAGTGGGAAAAACAACACATTGGCTCACCTTTGGTGGGTAGCATAGCCCATTGACACGATCCCTAGGCATCTTCGGGGAAAAAAACAGTCCTTTGGACACCTTCAATGGGAAACACGGTCTGTTGGCACACTTTTTGTAGGCAAAATAGCCCTTTGACACACCTTTGGTGGACAAAAGAAACCATTGGCATGGTTACTAGGCACGCTTTCTTGGAAAAACAACACGCTGGATAGCATCGGTGGGAAAAATAGGCCATTGGCACATCTTCGGTGGGAAAAACACCACATTGGCATGGTCGTAAGGCACAACCTTGGAGGGCAACACAGCCTGTTGCACAGTTGCTAGGCATCTTCAGTGGGAAAAACACCTCATTGGCACACCATCGGTGGGAAAACACCATATTGGCATGGTCGGAATGCACCTTCGGTGGGTAAAATAGCCAGTTGGCACGGTCGCTATACCCCTTCGGTACTCAAAATAGCCTATTGGCACATTTACTTGACACTTTTGGTGGTAAAAACAGCTCGTTGGCATACCTTCGGTAGTAAAAACACCACGTTGGCATGGTCGCAAGGCATAACTTTAGTGGGCAACACAGCCCTTTGGCACAGTGGCTAAGCATCTTTGGTTGGTAAAACATTTTGTTGGGCACCTTCAGTGGGAAAAACATGCCATTGGCACAGTCACTAGGCACCTTCAATGGGAAAAACACACATTGGCACAGATGCTAGGCAACTTTGGTGTGAAAAACAACCTGTTGGCATTGTTGCTAGGCAAATTTGATAGGAAAAATAACCCGTTAGCACACCTTTGATGGGCAAAATATCACGTTGGCACAGTCGCTAGGCACGTTTGGCTGGCAAAACAACTCGTTGGCACGTTCGCTACGCACTTTTAGTAGGAAAAATAGGCCATTGGCACAGCATTAATGGGCAACACAACCCATTGGCACAGTTGTTAGGCATCTTCGGTGGGCAAAACAGTCCCTTGGCGCAAACATCAGGCACCCTCGATGGGATAAATAGCCAGTTGGCTCACATTTGGTGGGCAAAACAGTTGATTGGAATGGTCATTAGGCACCTTTGGTGGGAAAAACAGTTCGTTGGGCACCTTCGTTAGGGAAAACAACCTGTTGGCCCTCTTTTGGTGGGCAAATCAACCCATTGGCACAGTGGCTAGGCACCTTCGATGGGAAAACACTGCCCGTTGGGCACCTCTGATGAGAAACACAACCCATTGGTGCACCTTCAATGGACAAAACAACTTGCTGGCACAGTCTTCAGACACCTTTGGTGGGAAACACAGCCCGTTGCTATACCTTCGGTGTACAAAATAGCTTGTTAGCATGTTTGCTAGGCACCTTCGGTTGGTAAAATAGGCCGTTGGCACACCTTCGGTGGGCAACAAAGCCTATTGGGCACCTTCAGTGGTAAAAACAACCCTTTCGAACACCTTTGGTAGGCAAAATAGGTCGTTGACACATTCGCTAGCCACCTTCAGTGACAACCAATTTGCACACCTTTGGTGGGTAAAACGACCCGTTGGCAGGGTCACTAGGCACCTTTGGTGAGAAAAACAACACATTGGCATGGTCTCTACTCACCTTCAGTGGGCAAAATAGCCCATTGGCACGGTCGCTAGGTACCTTCGGTGGGCAAAACAGTTCATTGGGCACCTTTAGTGGAAACACAACCCGTTGACACACCTTCGGTGGGAAACACAACCTATTGGCGCACCTACAATAGGCAAAACAGCCCGTTGACACATTCGTGAAGCACCTTCGGTGGGAAAAATATCACATTGGCATGGTTGCTAGGCACCTTCGGTGGGCAAAATAGCCCGTTAGCATGATCGTCAGGCATCTTTGTTAGGAAAAATAGCCTGTTGAGCAAAATAGCACATTGGCACACCTTTGGTGGGAAAAGCACCACGGTCATATGGTTGTTAGATGCCTTCGGTGGGCAAAATAATCCATTGGCATGGTCACTAAGCACGTTTGGTGGGCAAAACAAGCAGTTGGCACATTTGCTAAGCACCTTCTGTGGGAAAAACACCACTGTCACAAAGTTGCTAGATACCTTCGGTGGTAAAACAACCCATTCGCATGGTCACTACGCACCTTTGATGGGAAAAAAATCCATTCTCACCCCATCAGTGGGCAAAATAGTCCGTTGGCACACCTTTGGCGGGTAAAATAGCCCATTGGCATGATCGCCAGGCATCTTCCGTGGGAAAAATAGCCTGTTGGGCATCTTCGATGGAAAACACAGCCCGTTGGCAATCTCTAGACACCTTCAGTGGGCAAAACAATCCATTGGGCACTTTCTATGGTTAAAAAAGCTCGTAGACACACATTTAGTTGTCAAAACAGCCTGTTGGCATGTTCACTAGGCACTTTCGATGGGAAAAATAGTCCATTGGCACACCTTCTTTGGGAAAAACACCACGGTCACTAGGCACCATAGGTGGGCAAAAAAGCCTATTGGCACAGTCACTAGTCACCTTAGGTGGGCAAAACAACCAGTTGGCACGATAGTTAGGCAACTTTGGTAGAAAAAATAAACCGTTGAAGAACCACCGGTGGGCAACACAGCCCATTGGAACTATCACTAGGCATCTTCGGTGGGCAAAACAGACAATTAGGCATCTTCGATGCTGAAAACAGCTCCTTGGAACACCTTTTGTTAGGCAAAACAACCCGTTGGCACACCTTCACTAAACAAAACATCATGTTGACACAGTCGCTAGGCACCTTCGATGGGAAAAATAGCACGTTGGCATGATTGCTAGGCACCTTCAATGGGAAAAACAGCTCATTAGCACATCTTTGGTGGGAAAACACCCAGGTCACATGATCGCTAGGCATCTTCAGTGGGCAAAATAGCCCGTTGGAGTGTCCACAAGGCACCTTCGGTGGGATAAATAGCCAAGTGGCACATATTCGGCGGGTAAAATAGTTCGTTGGGTACTTTGGAAAAAAAGTCCCTTGCACTCTAGTGGGCAAAGTAGCCCGTTGGCACGATCGTTCGGCACCCTTTATGGGAAAAAACTACCCATTGGGCACCTTTGGTGGGAAACACAACCCATTGGCACACCTTTTGTAGACAAAATAGCCCATTGGCACACCTTTGGTGGACAAGACATCTCGTTACACAGTCACTAGGCACCTTTAGTGGGAAAAATAGTTCGTTGGGCAGCATCGGTAGGAAACATAGCCCATTGGCACAACTTTGGTGAGAAAAACAGCACGTTGGCATGGTCGTTAGGCTCCTTCGATGGGAAAAATAGTCTATTGGAGCACCTTCAGTAGCCAAAACAGCCCGTTGGCACACCTTTCGTGGGCATAACAACCTTTTGGCACATTCGCTAGGCACCTTCGGTGGGAAAAACAGCCCGTTCGCACACCTTTGGTGGGCAAAATAGCTCGTTGACACAGTTACTACGCACCTACGGCAGGAAAAATAGTCTGTTGGCACACCTTCGGTTAGCAAAATAGGTCGTTGGCACACCTTAGGTGGGAACACAGCCTATGGGCACACCTTCGGTAAGAAACACAACCCGTTGGCACACCTCTCGTGGGCAAAACAACCCTTTGTCACACCTTCGATGGGAAAAACAAGGTGTTGGCATAGTTTCCAAGCACCTTCGGTGGACAAAATAACCCCTTGGCATGACCGCCAATCACCTTGGATGGAAAAAATAGCTCGTTGAGCAAAATAAAACATTGGTACGATCGCTAGGGACCTTCGATTGGCAAAATACCCTGTTGGGATGTTCGCTAGGCACCTTTGGTGGGAAAAATAGCCCATTGGCACACCTTTGGCAGGAAAAACACCATGGTCGTAAGGTCGCTAGACACATTCGGTGGGCCAATTAACCCGTTGGCACGATCGCTACGCACATTTTGGTAGGCAAAATAGCCCGTTGGTAGGTTCGTTAGGAAACTTCGGTGGGAAAAGCATCTCGTTGGCATAACTTTGGTGGGCAACACAACCTGTTGGCACGGTCTCTAGGCATCTTCAATGGACAAAGCAGTCTGTTTGTAACATCCCTTTCCGTATAAAGGGTTGAATCATAGAAACGAGTACATGTGAGATCAATCAGAGAAAGTAGGAAACACACATCTCATGCTCATGCATTTGTGAACAGTGATTTTTGCACATGAAAAATGTCTGTACATGCATTCATGACATTT
>JAOTAY010017223.1:0-14461 GCA_025629805.1 Erythroxylum baracoense
GATATGAGGTGGCATAAAGAGAAATGCATTGATGATAACATTATGCGTCATCTAGCAGACTCAATGGCATGGAAAGAGCTTGATAGAAAGTTCCCATAGTTTGGACAAGATTGTTATAATGTTCGACTTGGATTAGCCTCAGATGGATTTAATCCTTTAGGTAATATGAGTAATTCATATAGCATGTGGCTGGTGATTCTAGTCCCATATAATTTACCTTCATAGAAGTGTATGAAGGAGCCTTTTATGTTATTGTCTTTTCTTATTCCAGGACATACTACTCCTAATAAGGACATTGATGTTTACTTGCAACCATTAATTGATGACTTAAACTATCTATGGGAATATGGATTACAAAATTTTGATGTTGATGAAGGCAACACATTTACAATGCATGCTGCTGTATTGTGGACTATAAATGATTTCCCAGCTTATGGGAATTTGTCGGGGTGGAGCACTAAAGGTTATATGACTTGTCTTGTCTGTAATCATCAAACATATTCAAAAAGGATACGAAGTAAAATGTGTTATATGGGTTATCGTCGTTATTTGGAACATGGGCATAGATGGCAAAGAAATAAACAGTTTAATGGCACAGTTGAGTTGGGTGAAGCTCCAATGCAGTTGTCAGGTGATGATATTATTTACCAATTGTTACATTTGGGTGGCATTACACCTGGCAAACACCCAAGTAATAGAAAGCGTAAGAGAAATGATATTGAACTGAATTGGACAAAAAAACGTATTTTTTAACTTGCCATATTGGAAGGAATTACTATTGAGGCATAATATTGATGCCATGCATATTGAGAAAAATGTTTATGAGTTCATTTTAGGGATTCTCATAGGAATTGATAGAAAATTCAAAGACACTATTAAGGTTAGACTAGACTTGGTAGACATGAATATTAAAAAAGATTTTCATTTGAAAAGAAGATATAATGGTTCATACTTTATTCCCCCTGCTTGTTACAACATGTCAAAAAGTGAGAAATAATTATTCTGTCAGTTCCTCCAAGCAGTCAAATTTCCTGATAGGTATGCATCTAATATACGTCGTTGTGTGAATGTTAAAGAGGGAAAAGTGTCAGGGTTGAAAAATCATGATTGTTATGTACTTTTGCAACGACTATTTCTTGTTAGAATACATGGGTGTTTGCTAAAGGATGTGTCCGTTACTTTGGGTCAAGTGAGAGAGTTTTTTAAGCAATTATGTTGCAAGACACTTAAAGTTGAAGAGCTTTATAAATTGGAGAAAGAATAGCATTGATTCTATGTAAGCTTGAACTATTATTCCCCCATTATTTTTTGATGTTATGGTTCATTTGGCAATTCACTTACCATATGAAGCAAAACTTTATGGACGGATTCAATTTCTATGGATGTTTCCGATTAAAAGGTAATTCATATTAAATTAACAAGTTTTTTTTATTTTATTTGTTTGTAACAATTCCTAAGATTATAACTATTTATGTTCAAGTTTTTATGCTCTCTTAAGCATTATATACATAATAGAACTCGACCAGAGGGGTTTATTGTAGAGGCTTTTATAGCAAATGCATGCTTGACTTTTTGTTTAATGTATTTAACTAATGTGGAGACATGATTTAATAGACCAGAACATAACTTTGATTTTGATGATGATGGTGGGTTATCTATTTTCTCCCAAAAAGTTAGGCCACTTGGTGCGGGTAAATATGTCGAGTTAACTAAAGACGAATTTGAAATTGCCCATTGGTATATTTTGAACAATTGCGAGAACGTCGATACATACATGAAGTACATATATTCCTTTTCATTCAAACAATCATATTACAATTTCCTTTATTAACTCTGAGACCTTATTATGCTTTTTTTTAATAGAGAGCACAAAGATACAATTTGCAGCAAAGGGATCATTAATGTTGAAGAAAGAAATAGGCAGAAGTTTGTATCATGGTTTAGAAATCGAGTAAGTTTCACCGTAATTACATATTATGAAAATATGAGAATATGTCTCATCCTCATATTTATTTTTAATTTGTTGTACAAATGATACGGTTATATAACCGTAATGTGTAAGAAGCGACAATATCATTATATAGTTTAGCATGTGGGCCTCATATTTGTGGGAAGAAATACACAGGTTGCATTGTTAATGGGGTGTGATATCACATACAAGATCGAGATAGCTGAGTTAGAAGTCAAAATAGTAAGGTTGTCGTTGAAGGATGTCATGACGACGAAATAATTGACTTCAACCAGTGTCATATCTGAAATTATAGAGTTGCACTACATCAAGGATAAGAAGGTTGTTCTACTTAAATGTAAATGATTTGATCTAACTGGCATGAGAGTGAACTAGAATATTACTAGCATAAATGTTAGTAAGGCATGGTATAATAATGATCCTTTTGTCCTTGCAAGTCAAACCAAACAATTTTTCTACGTCAGCGATACCGTGTTAGGTAGCAATTGGAAGGTTGTTCAAAAGTTTCAACAAAGGAATGTCTTTGATTTTTGTGAAAGGGATATTAGTGAATTGGATGAGGATGCTGATAAAGTCAATCAAGATATTAGATTGTAGATCAATAACAAAGGCATTCCAGTAGAAGATGCAGATATATCATCATTCCATAGGAGAGATATCGAGCCCATTATAGTTCAACTGGATAAAGTCCAACCCCATCTTATCTTACAAACAGATGAAGACCATACTCAGGATGATTCAATGACAATGACGATACTTTGCTAGAATATATTAGTGACGAAGAATCAAACGATAATGTACTTAATGATGATGTTTTCTTCATCTTGATCATGATGATTGAATGTAAGTTTCATTGTTTTTATTGTTTCAAATGTTAATAAGATAATTGCCTTATGTTGTTGATGTTTTAATTACGTTAATTTACGATGACTATAAGCATATTTTTAATGTTTCACTTATGTTTTTGCGGATGTTGATTTTCAAAATCTTGATCATGACGATTTCTGTAAATAAATTGTTTTTGTTGTTTGAAATGTTAACAAGAGAATTGCCTTATGTTGTTGATGTTTTACACAGGTTCATTACAATGGCACCTGGTAGAAATAAAGGAAAGAGGGTGGTAACGGCAGATAAAATTTCTCCCACAGAACAACCAACAATTACATCATCGAATGAGGAAAGTCAGCAACAACCTTTGCCAACAACGTCTGGTAGCCAGAGGGATCTTTAGGTCTGTTATTGATAACCAAACATATTTACATTTATGCTCTCATTACATGTTTAGTGTGTTTTTCTCATTATATTTTTTTCAGGTTCCAATACTGGCATCAGAAAACAAGGTAAGGGTAAGACAAAAGAAACTGAGTTGCAACGGATGAATGTTGCAATGAATACGAAGTTGTCAGTGATGATTAACCCCATGCAACGGCACCCAGTGGATAAGATCTAAGCTGTAAAATTGGCCAGTGAGTTGGGCGTCATTGTTCGAAATGAGTTGGCTTGCCTTCAACATGTCAGGCAGTTAAAGAAAGACAACTTGCTGCAAAATGCTTTGAACAAAGTTTCGGTAATATTTCAATTCATTTCAATATATGTATTGTGATTTTAGTTAACTAAAATAATAACTTAACTTATACGCATTTTTCACAGATGAAGCTCAATATCGTTGATATCGACATGCCTGAGGTTTCAAGCAGTGTTAGTTCACTGTTGAAACAAAAGGTGAAGGATCATCAATATCGATTTCATAAATATTATCAGTCTTTCCCTTCCGATGAAGAGGCAAGGAGACATGTTCCGGAACGGGTGACTTAAGAAAATTGGAATGAAATGTGTGATTATTTGGCTTTATCGAAGGTTCATATTTGTTTTTTTTTTCTCTTCATATTTCCTTCCATTAATTATGTTTATACATCTCATAACTACTTCTCTTAATTTAGGAGAAGTGTGAGAAAGTCAAGGCCAACAAAGCAAAAATGAAGACTCCTTATAACACCGGCTCTAGATCATTTGTCGTTGTCCGATAAGAATTTGTAAGCGTAACGTTTTCAATTTATTATTTTATTTTTTAATATAATAAATTCTAATTAGTTATAATTTTTTAAATTCATATTATAGAGTCAAATAAAAATCCAAGGGCAAGAGTGTGTTAGGATCACACTGTACAAGTACACACACTACAAGGAAGGTCAAGGTTGGACGTCTGAAGAGGCACAAAGTAATTATGTAAGTACAAATAAATTTATATTACAATTTATTATATTACAATTTATTTTTCTATGTAATAGTAAGTAATAATTTTTTAGTTAATTCGATTTTCTTCTTTAAATTGTAAGACAAGATGCAGGAGTTGTTGCAAACATCATTAACTGAGGAGAATCTACTCAATGTCGATGAAATTTGCAACAATGTCCTTGGTACACGATCGGGCTATAACAAAGATCTTGGGTATGGTCTTAGGCCTGTTGGTGCCTCTTCGTCACGACAAGCATATGTCATGGAGCTTCAAGAGGAGAACTAGGCACTGAAGACTAAATTACAATGTACGGAAGATAAGTTACAATGTACCGAAGACAAGTTAAATCATAATGTAAAAGAAGTTAATAAGCTTAAAAAGATGGTAAAACAAATGTTAAGCTCAACATATGTCAGTAGCAATGACGACAATGAGGAGTCTTAGTTTGTGTATGACTTGTAATTATTTTTTTTATAAAATACATTTCATTTTTAATGTTTATTTTATTTCAATTTATTATTATTTAAAAAATATGTCACTAAAATTAATTATAAAATAAATAATTTTAATATTTCAAATTGTCTTAAAAATTGTAATAAATTTAAATAAATTCGTTTTTAACAATTATAATAATATTTAAATTCAAAATTAAAATTTGTAACTAAATACTATTAACTACCAAAACAAAATCGTCACAAAAAGTCATTAACTACGTATACAAGAACGTCGTTAAAAAGATTTTACTACAACCACATATTAGTAGCTACAAGTATTTCGCTACAAAACCAAAATCGTCATAAAAAACTATTAACTACCAAAATTAGAATCGTCACAAAATGTTTTTACCTATGTTTCTAGAAACGTCCCTAAAAATATTTCCCTGCAATAGATAATTAGTAGCTAAAACTATTCTGCTACCAAAATAAAATCGTCACGAAAAATAATTACCTACGAATATATTTTAGTAGGAAAAAATTTTTAGCTATGAAACAAAGCCGTCGTGCGAAACTATATACGACATTCATTATTTTCGTCGGTTATACTTTTTACCAACGAATTATTTGTGTCGACAAAACGTTTTGACGACGACTTTGGAAAAACGTCGCGAATGTTGTTTTGCTTTTAGGATTCAGCGACGATTTTTTTCGTCGCAAATTAATATTTGCAACGATTTGTTATTGTTTAGCAACGTTTATTTTCGTCGCTAAATGTTATGTTTGTTGTAGTGTTATACACAATTTAAAAATAATGAATTGTAGTTGTTAATAATTATTAAAATTTTAGTTTTGTTAAATTTTAAAATGTTATTAATACTGTTTGAGTTGTATTATAGATAATCGTAAAAACTTAAAATCTTTTGGCAATCATTAAGATGTGATTAACACCTAAAGCAGAATAAAACAACCTTCATATGTTCGAATGTTACCGTTTGTCGCCAGCCTGCCAAACTTCAACACTAAATCTCGTAATTATATAGCAGTTTAATACCAATGAACTATGATTTGATTACTTTCAACTAGTACAATACCCGTAATTATCCCTGTAATTTTCGTCAGCAATCCTCACAGCTGTATGACTTAAAATTCTATTTTGATCTGAAGGCAGCTCTTTTGGCCGTGGCGGATAGGATGAGGTAAAAGTAGAATAGAACTGTCAGATTCGACGTAAATTTGTATTCATGAATGGTCTTCTAGAAAGTAGAAAGAAGAGCTCTGTAAAATTAAAGCCGGCTTAAGTTTAGGTGGGCACCCGCCAACCTCGTTTGAGCATCATTATTGGTTCCAGTCCAAGATACACCAAAGCAACGCAGAAGGGTCGCTGAAAAGCGTCCGAGGTCTAGGAAACGTAGTAAAAGCTGAAAGCAATTGCAGTCAAGTTATGAAACTGGCATGGAATCCCGATGATATTGCTTTTACGTTTTGCTGTCAAATGAAGCACGTCGCTATATAGCCTCATCTGCTTATTTAGTTCTACTTTTAGCTTTTCACCTTGCTTGAATGTAATGGACCCTTTTTTTTTTTTTTTTGAAATGAGGAAGATAATCTTTAAAGACCATAATATAATAACCAAGGTATTGACTACTTCTTGGCATAGTATTAGTTTAAAGCTCCCGCTACTTACAATCTGCAGTGGTGCACAAGTGGCTATTAATTGGAGTGATATAGCTTAATGTATAGTTGCAAGAAATGCACTTTATAAACCAAACCAACTTTAAACGCGACAAGTTTGGACATGATTTGAAAGCATGGAACAGGATTGGGAGACAGGTTTTGTAATGGCATAGAGAAACATGATAATGATAATTGATTAATTTACTTTTAAAAGGGCATATAGTCCGGTTAAAGTTAGTCTTTCAAGAGATCTTCATTTTAAGAGTTTAAAAGTTTGAATTGGGATAAGAAAATTGCAATTCAATAACAGATTTTGACAAGGGTTGATCCAGTTCCCAAAATTGCTGCGAAATTTAGCTAAACATTACAAACAAATCAGAAGGAAGGGGAAGAGCAGAACATAGCCAGCTCAGAGAAAAAGAGAAAAAAAAAAGAAGGCAGGTAACAAAAGGTGCTGGAGTTCCTTCATTTTCAGGTTTCTTTTTCATGACACTACAGCGATATTTCTATCCATGTAGGCCCTGGTAGGCTGCTAAGGCGTAGCCAGGAGAGGTGGAACTCGATAAGCCATATATAACTCATCCTAAACTATCTAAAAGGACATGCCAGTTAGACAGTATTGGAGGGTGTCTCTTCTTGATTATTTCGTTTGTATCGACTTTCAACCTCATGACCCAGTTAGCAATTTTTTTTTTTTGAAAAGAGTAATTACAAGACTTGGTAGTTCAATTATTGCAACAATTTTGCCACAAGTAAATGAACATATAGAGAAGTTGATTTTATATTTAATTTAATTTGTTTTGAATATTCTAAATTATGAGCAAAATATTATATATAAAAATGTATTTTTTATATAATAATGCTATATATTATGATATATGAAAATGTTATTATTGAGGTTGTTAGTATTAGAAACTAATTGTACTTAATTGTTATGTAATATAAAACCCACAGATGTAGTCTTTAACATGTATTTAGTTAACAAATCAGCACAATTAAATTATGTTACTAATAGAATAAATATAATATATAAAATATTATAATATTTTTTTAGTTTAAGATGTTCAAAATAATGTCTTTATACTTATGATACTTTTTCCTATACAAAATATTAATTCTGTACAAAGTGATGGTTATTAATGTATCATCGTAATGCCTTTCAAAAAAAAAATAAAGGGGGTATCATGATGACATGATCAGATTTAAAAGACTATTTAATAGGAGAGCAATGCAATTACTTAAGTCTCGAGACTAGCAAACTGTAAATGCCCCTGGTATTTTGATTTTTTTCAGTTTTTATAAATTATAAAAAACTTTTAATTTTTGTTTTTTATTTTTATAATATGATTTGTTATCGACTAAATATATATTATTTAATTATTTAATATTGATTATTAATAAAAATTATGAATAATATAATTTAATAACTATTTTATTTAAATATGTTCAAAATATATAAATTTTATTTATTTGTTTGATAATTAAAATATGTCAAAATAAAAATTAATTTACAAATTATTTATTTTAATAAATATAATAATTTTCACTAATAATAACAGTATGAGAACAGTACGAGGGAGAGGGAGAGCGAATCAATAGTTTGTGGTTTAAGTTTTTTAAATTGGAAACAGTAACTGTGCAGTCCATATCCCGAACAAGAGAAAAACTATGGCCTAGGCATCCTGAGATTTCATTGAATTCATTCCGTAGAGGCTTAGATCATCGTAAGAGAACAAAAAGGCTAAGTTCTCGAAGCAGTCACTCATCGACAGCTCCTGCAGTTCATTTAATGAGACTGCATTCTCATCAGATGCACCACCTTCCAAAACATTCTGGCCGATGATTTCTTCGTTGCAAGTGGGAGGTGGTTGGGGATTTGAGCTTGATGGGGTATCGAAGTTGGGCTCCATTTCTCTTGAGAAACGCGAAGTAGCAGCAGTTTTGTACTTTGGCTTCTTTGGCTTCTTGACCCCAAGTTTTTTGCTCAAATGAGTGTTCCAATGATTCTTCACTTGATTGTCCGTTCTTCCTGGAACCCGACCAGCAATAAGGGACCACCTTAAAAATAAAATAACAACCATCAAACATTCATTGGTAATTTGCAATAACCCACTGATATAAACATAGCCAAAAACGAGAAGGAAAGCAACAGGTTGGAGGCTAGAGTAGACCTGTTGCCAAGTAGATTATGGAGTCGAATAATAAGGTCATCTTCTTCCTCGGAGAAATCACCACGCTTAACATTGGGACTCAGATAATTCATCCATCTTAACCTGCAGCTTTTGCCACATCTCTTGAGGCCTAATTAATCACGTTGACCCAGAAACAAACTATTCAGTACATCAACCAGTCGTTATGATTCATTTCCTTGTTGACAGTCAAGAAAGAGGAACTGTTCATTACCTGTTTCCCTAGCCAGACGATTCCATTTGCCTTTGCCATGCAGCTTTACGTAGTCCTCCAGAATTCTATCCTCTTCGACTGTCCACAACCCCTTTCTGTATCCAGTCCTCTTTTCCATTATCTTGTCCAAAACTGGTACTAGAATCGAATAATAAGAAAGGAAATATTTGTAAGTATATACCTCTTTAGAGAGTTGGAGGAGGCTGGGAAGAGAAATAATAAGAGAGTTGTTGTAGTGATTATATATAGTTGGAATAGTGTGGAGGTTAGGGACGGAAAAGTTTAGGGGTAGCTTGCATTAGTGTGTTGTTCCATCATCAGCGTTATTTCCGAGGTTTGATTGTTTACGACAGTGAAAGAATGCAAACATAGCAACAAATCATGTAAAAGAATCCAGAGATATGAGATTAAATTGTCCTACTACTAGAGAGTAGAAGAAAGAGGCTCTTGTGTCGGATGGAACTCTTATCAATTGTTCGTTTACTGTTTTGTGACCAAAATTCCTCGGCTAGTTTACGTGATATCTCAAGATTTTGTAGGATATTTCATTACAGTTATGTTACGAATCCGTAGACATATTATTATGCAGTTGAAGGTTCTGAAGTCGTTGCATGCTTTGCTCGTAAGTTACAGCACATACAGTTGTCAACAAATCGCTCTTAACACTACATTTTGATGTATATATGTTTTGACTTGTGAAATATAGCCGTAACTGTGTCCTACTATTGCCATTGAGTCCATGAGTACAGCCACATTTCTTATAATTAGACCGTATAGTCTATAATTACTGGAATAACTTGCTAAAATGACAATAGTTCTTGCTCAATAATGAATGGATGTATCTGCATCTTGGAGCACATATTATCGTTAAAACAAGTAACATTCCACCCGTAAAACGAGAGTTGATAAGAATGTTTTCTAAACTTATCACATCAATAGCCATACAGGTTGAAATTGTCTTTCATTCAACAACCATGCAAGTTAATATTACTTGTGACTCATATGTGGTGTTACACATTGTAAAGATAAAAGAGAGCTGATGTTTTTCGTATATTATTTTACAAATTAACCGTACAAGAACAGCTATATAAAGCTGATATACAATATTTGAAATTACACAAAAATAGCTAACTACTTACATGATTAAAGGGAGAAGATTACAACAATAAGATAGAGATTATATAACAGAATCATATCTGATATATATCAGATAGAAACCAATCCATATTTGATTTGGTTGTTACATTAACACCCCCCGTCAAGCTGAAGGCGATGTGCAACAAAGCCGAAGCTTGTCTCGATGCTTAACAAAAAGACGCTGGCCAAGAGGTTTTGTAAGAATATCAGCAATCTGATCTTCAGAGGAAATAAACCGAAGCTGGATGTTACGTTGCTGAACTTGCTCTCTAATAAAATGATAATCAAGCTCAATATGTTTCGTTTGAGCATGAAATACAGGATTTGAATAGAGATAAATTGCCCCAACGATGTCACACCATAACGTAGCTGGATTAGAGCAAGGAAAACCAAGTTCAATAAGAAGGGATTGAAGCCACATCAGTTCAGCAGTAGAATTTGCAACAGCACGATATTCACTTTCGGTACATGACCGAGCAATTGTGGGCTGTTTCTTTGAAGTCCAGGAAATCAAATTTTTTCCTAAATAGATAGCATAACCATTCGTCGATCGACGATCATCCGGGCAACCACCCCAATCGCTATCTGTAAAGCATTGTAATTGAAGAGAGGAATCCTTAGAGAAGAACAAACCAAGTCCAGCAGTAGCTTTAAGATAATGTAATAACCGCTTAGCAGCTATCCAATGCTCTTGAGTAGGCTGATGCATAAATTTAGAAAGCTTATTGACGGAAAAGGAAATGTCGGGTCTGGTAAGGGTGACATATTGTAAGGATCCTACCAATTGACAATATTGCTCAGCATTTGACAGAGGAGCACCAGTAAATTTCGAAAGTGGAGGGCTGACAGACATTGGAGTGTTACAAGGCTTGCAATTAGACATAGTAAAGTTTGCCAATAAATCAGTGATGTATTTTTGTCGAGTGAGCAGGAGACCTTCTGCTAAAAATCTTGCCTCAATGCCCAAGAAAAAGTGAAGAGATCTAAGATCTTGAACAGGGAAGGCTGATTTTAGATGACCCAAAAACCAATCCAATTTCGTAGAATCAGAGCAAGTGAGGAGTATATCATCCACATAAATCAGAACATAAAACTTCAGATCACCTTCACGAAGGATGGATAAAGAGGAGTCAGCCTTTGACGCTTGAAATCCAAGAGTACGTAGAAAAGTTGTGAGCCTTTGAAACCAAGCCCGGGGAGGCTGTTTAAGGCCATACAATGACTTGGATAATTTACACACATAATTCGGATGGGAAGCATCATGAAAGCCAATGGGTTGCTCCATATAAATGTCTGAATCAATAAACCATGCAGAAATGCATTTGAAATATCAAGTTGTCGGATAGGCCAAAGAGAAGCAGTGGCAATAGACAAGATCGTTCGAATGGTAGTTGCTTTTACCACTGGACTAAAGGTTTCAGTATAGTCAATACCAGGTTGTTGCAAGTAACCCTTAGCAACGAGCCGAGCTTTAAACCGATCAATCTCCCCATCAGGTTTCCTTTTAATTCGATAAACCCATTTATTGCCAATGACATTTGCAGTTGGAGGTCGAGGAACAAGCACCCATGTGTGATTCTGAACTACGGCATTAATCTCATTATGCATTGCATCACGCCATTCAACATATGGTTTGGCTTGAATAAAAGTTTGAGGTTCAGTTAAAAGATAATTCTTAGTTTTAGTGGAAAGGCAAGCATGGCGTTTTTGCATAGTGGATGAACGAAGTTGCATAGGGTGGGTTCGAGGAAGAGAGGTTGAGGTAGAAGGAGCAACAGGCATTTGGGATAGGTAATCGGTTAAATCAACAATAAGGGAAAGTGGACGATCAATATTTGAGTCTGAGAAAGTTGATTGAGAGTGTATAGGAGATTGATGTGAAGGAGGCAGTGGTAAAGATGGAGACTGTGCTGATAACAAGAAATTGTTGGAAGACTGATCAGTTGTGGAAAATAATGGAATGGAAGAAGAAAGAGAAGACAGACCTGAATTTCCAACAAGACCCGTGGATGATGGAGATACACTTTGAACGTGAAGCCAAGACATGGTAGAAGGAGTCTCCGAAGCAGGTGAGGATGCAAGTTTAGAACATAGTTAGAACTGATGTGAATTAAAAACAACATGCCTAGCAACATAAACTCTGTCATTTGATAAGTCAAGACAATAACTACTTGAATGGGAAGTACTCGGACCAAGATACACACAAGGACGACTTCGATAAGCAAACTTATGATTATTATATGGACGGAAAAGGCTTTTGAGTAGAATAATCAGGATGTTTATGAAATAAAACAAAGTATGGGGATGAATTTTTGAGAACTGGTGTGGGAAAATTATTAATTGAAGAACAACTCATTTCAAAGGCATAATTCCAATAACGTAACGGTAAGTTGGCATGAGCAAGAAGGGCAAGAGAGGTATCAATGAGATGACGAATTTTATGTTCAGCGACACCGTTTTGTTCCTGTGTGTGAGGACAGGCAAGTCTATGAATGATTCCTACTTATTTAAAATAAGTGTTTCGTTTTCTGTATTCCCCTCCCTAATCGGAATGGAATGCCAAGATTTTAGTGTTAAATTGACGATGAATGAGATTCTGAAATTGAAGAAAAACAAAGGGAACATCACTTTTATTTTTAAGTAAGTAGATCCATGTATAACGGGAATAATCATCAATAAAAAGAAGAGCATAAAGACTAGACATCACAGGAGCAGGGCCCCAAACATCAGAGTATATTATTTAAAAAGGAGCAGTACTTTTATGCTGAATTGAGGGTAAAGACAATCAATAATGTTTGCCCAAAACACAAGCAGTACAAGGAGAACTAGATTGACTAGAACAAGGTAAAATAAATTGATTTATTATACTAGAAATAGTACGCTTATGAGGATGTCTTGAAGCTACATACTAGTCATTTATGGTGGATGTTTCAGCTGTAAGCACTTGCTTGACTTGAGGACGAAAAGTGTACACTCCATCCTCACTTGGGCCCTGCAGGAGATATTTCTTTGACACCTGATCTTTAACAAGAAAATGAGAAGGCCAAAATTGAAAGAAGCATGAATTGTCAGTGGCAAATTTTTAAACGGAAAGTAAGTTTTTGATGATCTTAGGAACACAAAGAACATTTTTTAAAGAAAGAGATCCAACAGAGGAAGGAATTGATGAGATACCGTGTGAGTTATTTACAAACCTTGTCCATTTCCAACATGAAGTTGGTCACGACCATTATAATCATGAGCAATACTGAGATTAGTCAAAGCAGGTGTGATATGAAAATTCGCTACAGTATCAGGGTACCATGGCACAGTAGAACCTCCATGAGTGTAATTTGCAATTGGAACAGAGGAGCTGTCTGAATTATTTTGAAAATGACCAGCTAAAGAGTAATTTGCATTTGGAGCTTGATATTGAGTGTGAGAGTTGTAATTAGAGTACCAACGACGACATCGATCAGCAGTATGATTTTTGTAGCTACAGATTTGGCAAGGACCATAAGATCGATTTCCAATCCAATTCGACCTCCTTTGATTGTTATTATTCTGAGGTGGCATGGGAAGTAGTGGAACAGAATGAGGCTAATGAGTCACCATATTTTCTTGAGGAAGATCAATAGAGCTCTTGAGGAGAATCTTATAAGCAATGAGTTGACCATGAAGCTCATGAAATGATACTGGTTCAGTGCTAAGATTTAAAGCAGCGATAATAGCATGATAGTCACTGCCAATATTGCGAATTATCGTATTGAATTCTGCTGGAGCAAGAGGACAGCCTGTAGCATTTAGCTCATCAGCTAAGGCTCTAGCACGTTGCAAATATGTTGAGACAGAGAGGTCATTTTTCTTTAATTCCTGTAGTTCAATGTGTAATTGAAGTTGTCGATTTTGCGATACGGAGCCAAAAGCTTGAGAAAGAGCCCGTCATACTTCTTAAGAGGAAGATAATCCAATAAAATAAGGAAAAATTTCTTCAGAAAGAGAGGAAAGGATCCATGAATGAAGCATTTGATCCTTTTTATACCATATGCCATATTCTGCATTTGGGATATCAGCTGGAGGAGTAGAAGAATCTTTGATTGTTTTTGGTGGAGTAGGAGTTGAACCATCAACAAAACTGGCCAGATTTTGGTAATTAAGAAGAGGAGTAAATTGGGTTTTCCAAGATAGAAAATTTTTGGGAGTTAGCTTGACAGAGAAGCTGTGATGAGCAGAAGAAGAGATAGAATTAGGGAGAGTTACTTGAGAAGAACTTATGATGAACAAGAATTCAGAGTTATAGCTCTGAATCCATATAAAGATAAAACAGAGCTGATGTTTTTATTATATTATCTCACAAATTGACATTAACAGGACAACTATATAAAGCTGATATACAATATTTGAAATTGTACAAAAATAGCTAACTACTTATATGATTAAAGGGAGAAGATTACAACAATAAGATAGAGATTATATAACAAAAACATATCTGATATATATCAAATAGAAACAAATCCATATTTAATTTGGTTGTTGCGTTAACAAAGTTTACGGGTCCTTTCCATTTATATCCCTTTTACTAGTTCTATCTCTTTCCAACATGGGATTCTCACTCACACTTGAAAT
>JAOTAY010017243.1:0-14456 GCA_025629805.1 Erythroxylum baracoense
ATGATGGTCACTCATTGAGTTCGCAAAACTCACCCAAAATTTGCAATTATTTTTCAGGACTCAGAAGAATGCCCCGTTAGGTAGCGGGAGTATACCTAATGCATACAAGTGAGAGATAAGGGTCGGGATCAGTTCGTGTCTGCATTGTATTTCTTTATTTTATATTGAAATGTGTATTCCGTAAATTTTTGTAATTGAATATTACGGTATGTAATAATTTTTGGAAATGTTTTGTATTTTGTAATGGGCCCAAATGGCTATTGAAAATACTGTTGATTATGTTGTTATGTTGAAAATGGTTATAAAACAAAGTGGGCCGATTTGGTTATTAATTTTTGCACTTTATGTTTGTGGTTTAAAATAAAAGAAAAAAATCTTGCACCGATTTCTGAGTGATTGAGTGCTATAACATGCCACCCTTGCGGGGCACGAGCTCGGATATCACCATCGATGTCGGGTTCGGGTCTTGCGGGAGTGGGGTGTTACATCCTAACCCTTAGTATGGAAATAGGATATTACACTTAATCTCACTCTTTCTCTTTCTATGACTCTCTGTCTCTCTCATTGATCTCATTCCTTTAACTCCCTTTAAATTCAATTGGTTTTCATAAACATTTTTTGGTATTTAAGATATAAGAACAATCGACATATCATTTTTGACAAATGAATATATATATATTCTTGAATTTATAATGTATCACTTTCCTAATATAGCGTCACGACTTCCTTAATATAATATAACCAATACGTATTAATATTACATAACAAAATACTTTTTCTTTATACACCTTTGAACTAGAAAATAAACTAATGCATATATGTTCATATTGATCCATATTCGTTAATCTATTGAAACTCACATGATATCAAATATTTTAAATGAGTATATTATCATTCCATCCGTAATCATATTACATACCTTATTATTCATTGAAATGAGTCGATTATCATTCCTAAAAATATCACTCTTATTTACAATCTCCAACACATAAAAGTCTTAGGCAATGAGAAAGACTTTTATCCTAGTTTGACAAAACAAGTAATCAATAGAACAATATGAATGTATTGGCCCTCTTAGCCTATTAATTAATCATATTGTATTATATTAAATATTTTTCTTTTTGCAGGCTATAATCTGTGTTTTAGAGCGTCAATAACCCACCAACCTTGTCGTTCTTTTTTATACTTTGTGGTTCCCGTTCGTCCAAGTAAGTCATCCAACTAATATCCACATATGTTTTGATTTAATAATAAATGAGTTTTTGTTCAAGTGTTGTGTGATTGTAAATGATCTGTTGGTTTTGTGTTGTGGTTTGTAATATTTTTATAAACATAGGATGGTATATAGGTTAGAAACCTATGATGCAACCTTGATTAGGCTTAATGGTGAAAAATTCCACGAGCCTAGGAGCGACAATAAGAAGTCCCTTTCTTGATTCACAGGTGTAAACAATGCCACGTACCTTAGTGTTTCTTTGCATTCCATATACATCATAGTTCTTTATGTATAGTTATGTAATTGATGATTTCCACCACTTGTTCATTGGACCAAACTTATAAGTTGATCAGTACAAGTTACCTTAATGAGACTACACTTAGTTTTTGACTAGATTTCATTAGTGATAAGATGATTTTCATAATACACCATATTCCCCCTCTAAATATGTACCAAATGATGAAATTTCTACAAAGAAAAATGAAGACTAGATTTCCTTCAAAACAAAAATGTAGGTCATCCTTGTATATTGGGCTCCAAGCATAATTTTTCATATATTAGGCTTTTTCTATCATCTTCGAGGAGAAGAAAATTAATTAGTCTTTATATTGCCTTACATCTTCATCAATAGCCACATTGTCTTGAACATCCATGATCACCACTTTGTGAGCAAACTTGAATCAAAAATATAAATTTAATGGATATAAACC
Source organism: Erythroxylum baracoense (assembly GCA_025629805.1). Taxonomy (NCBI): domain Eukaryota; kingdom Viridiplantae; phylum Streptophyta; class Magnoliopsida; order Malpighiales; family Erythroxylaceae; genus Erythroxylum; species Erythroxylum baracoense. The sequence goes on from JAOTAY010017243.1 coordinate 1,927, forward strand.
CATAGGATGGTATATAGGCAAGAAACCTATGATGCAACTCTGATGAGGCTTACCGGTGAAAATTTCCACGACCCTAGGAGGGAAAACGAGAAGTCCCTTTCTCGATTCACAAAAATAGGTGTAAACAATGCCATATACCTTAGTGTTTTTTTGCATTCCATCTTCAATCAGGAGGACTTTAGAACTTTTATTGTCACGTAAAATTAAACGAGGATTGCATTTAATAATTCAGTTGAAGAAAGACAACTTGCTACATAATGCTTTGGACAAAGTTTCGAAAATTTTTCAATTAATTTTATTATATGCAATTTTGTTTTACTTATTTAAATAGTAAGTTAACTTATACGTGTTATTCATAGATGAAGCTCAATATCATCGATATCGAGGGCCCCTAGGTTTAAAACTTTGTGAGTTCACCATTGAAACAAAAGGCGAAGGATCATCATTATCAACTTTGTAAATACTATAAGTCTTTTCCTTTGGATAAGGAGGCACGGAGACATGTTCCAAAATGGGTGACTCCATAAAATTGGAGTGAAATGTGTGATTATTGGGCCTTTGTGAAGGTTAAGGTTTGTCTTCTTTCTCTTCACATTTGCTTCCATTAATTTTGTTTTTTATTTAATGACTATTTGATCATTTTTTTTATATGTGTAAGTTTTAATTGATTAACCTTGATAATCTGCAAGCACATAGGTCTTTCGTATAATGCCTAAGGTGTTGATCCCACGAGGAGTGATAATCTAATCCTAAAATCTAAGGCCAAAACAAATCACAAAAATTCAAATGTAATGAACCTAAAACAAGAATGCAATTCAATCAAGAAATTCAATTAAAGAATTGTTCACGAAAATATTCATAAATTAGCAATTGCAATGCACACTCAAGAATCTACCCAAGGAACTACCAATTCAGAGAAAGTGAATTTTACTAATCTTTAACGCTAACCTATTCGATTATGAATTACTAGATTATTGGTTCTAGACGATCCTATGGTTGATTACTCTCTCTCAAGTTATAACCATTAACCCTAATTTATAAACCCTAATCAAATTATAGAAATTGCAATCTCTCAATTAACAATCTATCCAAAACCCTAATTAGATCTGAAGTTGTCCAATAAACTATAAGAAAACTATGCAATATCTCTATTCGCATAATTATCGATTTGATTAAATTCTCGTTCTATTAAATCACCTAACTCTTGTTGAACCAATTTAATTATTTTTCATTCGATTCACCTCTCAGTTTATTACCAAAATTTGTAAGCTCATAAATTAATCATAATAAATCCAATAAACATAAAACAATCAAATTTGATTAAATTAAGAATAAAACCCTGAAGGTGAGTTTAGAACATCTCATCATTCAAAAATCCTATCACCATATTGTTATTCACAATTCTATATAATAATAAAAATGGAAAATAAATAGGAAATACAATCTGAATAGAGAAGGGAGGCAGTAACGTTGAAAAACTCCTAATTCAAGAAGTACGTCGAGTCAGCTTCTTCTCCACTTCTATCTTCCTTCTTCTCTTTCTCTATCTCTCAACAATTCTCTCTAGGGTTTCTCTAAAAAGTGGCAAATGCAAAAGCTCCTTCCTCATCTTTGTCTTACTCTTAAAATTCTTTTTGTGTTCCCAGCAGCCCTAGGGTTTTTTCAGGGTCCAAAAGGTTCAAAAAATCCCTCAAAGCTTAACGCTTTTAGTGTTTACGCTTTTGCCTGACGCAAGCCACGATCGTGGCCCTGCATGCCAAGGTCGTGAGCCACATCCGAGCCTTCAATCATGATCGTGGTAAGTAGGCCACGATCGTGGGCCATGTTTTGGGCTTCTATCACGATCGTGGTATATAGGCCACGATCGTAGGCTGACTCTACTGCTTCTGTCATAATTGTGGCCTATTGTGCCACAATCATGGGCCGTTGTTTCAGCCCTAATGTCTCCGAAACTTCTTCGCTCTTCGATGTTGACCCTGAAATATTAAAAACACATTAATGTACCTCAAAAACAAAATAATCAAGCTCAAAGACTTGTACTAACCCATAAAACACTTAAAACATAAATAATTAACAAACTAACACAATTCTAACCTAAACACATACTAGATGATTGAATTAACAATTAAATACATAAAAAACTAAGCCCTAAAGCACAATTTAATTTACACTTATCAACATTCCCATACTTAAATGTTTGCTTATCCTCAAGCAAACAAAACAACAATCACACAAAATCGTAGAACGTGTAATGTAGTAAAGAGACAATGGTTTCAACTTCATGAAATAAATTTAATTTTAAACACAAGCATTCAAGTTATTTCAAATCATTAATATGCAAAATCCGTGTCTATAGGCTTTGAACTAAATATATATTAATCTAATTCCAAGTGTTAAATTATTTACCCTTTTCAATTACACACACATATTAATAATTCTTTGATCATTCAAACTTTGTAACTACTCCTAAGTACATTTTTATGAAAAGTTAAGCTATTAGAAGGTTGGTAGGTTTTATTAGAAAAAACTTTTTTTAATTTTATTAAACAAGGACCTAGTCTTTTATTAGGAGGCAAACAGTGGTGATGAATGTCAATCTTGTTACTCAACTAAGTCATTTCTTAAGCTACTTGGTTGAAACGTCATTATAGCCTTTTGATGCAGAGGCACACATTTGTGATGCGTGTCGATCTAGTTACTCATCTACATCATGTTCTCAACTGGCTACTAGGTCTATTCATAACCCAAAGGCCAACATAATAATAATTTATTTAAAGCTAACAACACAATTTTTTTTATTGCCTACCTTGTTGCTTTAGCTACTTGTTTCTATAAAAAATACTAGCAAAGCTACTTAAATCAAAAGACCCCAAATTATGAATGAATGTGACAATTTAGAGGGCTACAACTTAACACTAAATCCTAATTAAGCTACATATTTAGCCAAAGAACCCAATTCACTAATTTTTCCAGCTAATGATTTTTCACAACCTAATAGAATATGTTCAAAATTAAATCAATTTCAATCCATTTAAACTATTGACACTTTCACATGGTTCATAAAATGCAATCTAAAAACTATCATATAATATGCAAAATTTATATTCAAAGCAGAACACATAACCCTCCCCATACTTGAACAACACATTGTTCTTAATGTGAGAAGGGGACAAATAAACACACATGGAAAGGAGAGAAACATAAAGACTAAATTTGAAAAGAAAAGGGTTAGAACAAAGCCTGAAGTGATGGAGGCGGTGATGGTGTTGGAGGTGGCAGTTGGACGCCTTGAGCCTTAAAGTAACAATGGATACGACATATATCCCGGATCTAACTTTGTTATGTTTGGGCCATCTCATTCATTCTTTTGGAGTTCTTCGCAAGTGTATCTATGATTATCTTGGTGTTTATGGAGATTACATCAAGCACTTTCTTCCAGCCTGGTTCTTCTATTTCTTCTTCCTCCTCAGACTCTTCATTCGTCAAGTCCTCTTCTGCCTGCTGAGGTGGCATTGTACTCAAACTCGTCTAACTAGTCCTGATCTGCACAAGCGTCTTTTGGCTGATATCCCAAAGTTTTATGTTGTGGGACTTAATGCTTTCAGCACGCCATAGATGATGATGATTTAAAAAATCTAGGAGGTGGACGGTTAAACGACTACAATCCACGCTATAATACTCAGCAATGGCAGAAACCAAGTACCTTATACCTAAATTGTTGCTCCTTTTACATAGAGTCTCAACAATAGCGTTCAACACATGTATGGAGGTGCACACTGGGATGCTGTGATCTATGCACCACAACAGGAAAATTTACTTTGTTTAGCACTTGTTGGTTTTTGATTTATCAAAAACCAATTAACACATGAATTTGTGCATCAACAAGTGCTCATAGGTTCTTATGATGTTGTTGTGGGCATTTTTAGAGTCAAATCACTATAACCTAGTGAGCTCATTCCAATTGCGAGAAGCACGAAAGTCATCATGCTGATCGATAATGGATGACTCAGGGAATCCACAAATATCGCACATGATTTCGATGTTAAACTCATAGTTTTGTCCTCGTAACCTAAACCACATTTCTTTAGGTTACTAGGTTTGTAATATAGGGAATTAAAGAATTTTAGAGTGAGCTCTTGGTAAACAGGATATTGGAAGTATATGAACTTCGTCTACTGAATTCTTTCTGCTAAGTTCTCTACCCTATCCCGCAGTTCTAGCCTATCAAATGTATCAAAATCAAAATATTTCAAGAATAAAATTTGTTAACCATTGAGGGATTGGAAACGAATACCTTCGTCCTCTATGTAGATCAGGAATGGTGCTCCGAAGTTTGCTGCCTTGTTCCTTCTCCCTTACTCCAAGACTTGATTTTTGCCTCAATGATTGATCGTACTTTGCTGATTGCTTAATGCACAACATACTGGCTTATGAGTAGATAGAAGTTGGAAGAGACTAGAAGTTTGAAATTTAGGTAGAGAGAATTGAGAGTGATTGGAGGTTCTAAACTTAGAGAGATAAAGTAAAAATGAGTGAGTGCAAAAGTTAAGTTATAAATGAATATATAGGTGGATAGAGGGTAAAATGGTAAAAAAAGAATATGAAATTCGCGAGTAATTCGCGAGTCCCCTTTTTACCCTGCCATAGGCCATGATCGTTGCCTAATGAATATATAGGTGGATAGAGGGTAAAATGGTAAAAATGAATATGAAATTCACGTGGTCCCCTTTTTACCCTACGCAGGCTATGATCGTAGCTTACAATTTTTCACCAATTTTTAATTTTTCTCTTGTTTTGTCCTTGTCAATTTTTCCAAAATCACTTCTTAACTCTTTATGACCCTTTCACCTCTCTTTGCTTACTTCCTTGATTAATAAATTCATGTCAAAGTCCTATACGTTCCTGATTTTATTTAAAAACAAAATAACCTAACTACGGAATTCAACTATTTAAAAATCAAGGGAAATATCATCAAATTAATAATCTATGGGTTGCCTCCCATGCAACGTTTCTTTTAATGTCAGTAGGTTTGACGTTCTTCTTGTGCTCAAGGTGGTTCAAATGAAACATGCAATGGTAGCACAATCATCGATCTTAAAATTTGCACATGAGCTACCATGCCTTGAATTCCACTCTCCCTCTGATTCTCCTTCCTTCACCTTCTTCTTCTCAAGTGTTTCTTTCTAAATGCATTACTAGGATCCTCAATATCTTCCTATTTTCCTCAAGGTTCAGTTTCCTTGATATTAGTTAGAGGTAAAAGAGAACTGCTATCTTTCTTGGACACTTTGAAGGTTATTTGATGCTTGCCGACCCTCAAAGTTAGTTCACCCCCATTAGCGTCAATTATGGAACAGGCAGTAGCCAAGAATGGTCATCCAAAGACTATAGGGGTTTCCATATCTTCTCTAATGTCTAATATATAGAAGTCTGTGGGGAAGGTAAATTTATCAATTTATACTTGCACATCCTTAATAATCACCTTTGGTAGATAAACTGTTCTATCCGCCATCCTTACTAACATATTTGTGGGTTCTAACTCTCCTAACCTCATTTTGACTAAAGTTATAGGGCACCATATTGATACTTGCTCCCAAATCTACAAATGCCCTGTCTATTTTGACTCCATTAATACTACAAGGAATATAAAAATCCCCTAGGTCCTCTTTCTTCTGTACTACATTTAGGTTTTCTTCAACTATGCGCTCCCTAACCATCTTCTTGTTTGATTCCTTTATTGTGATCTTCATTTGTAAATGTTCAGTTATGTCTTCAACCTTGTTTAATTCAACCTCCCTAGAATCCCTCCTCACTCTACTTGCAATTGACTTCAATTTAGCTAGAATAGGGTCTGAAAATTCTGGTCGAGATTTCTTGATTGGCTCAATTATGAGCTCACTTGGAAGAAATTTCATAATTACTTGTCCTTCTCCCTTAGCTCTATCTTCCTTCGCATGTTCTAGTTTTTTCCTTGGGTCTGAGTAATGACCATGACCCGTTCCTTTAGGTTAGAGTCGGTATTGCTTGGAAGGGTTCCTATATTCTAAGTAGAAATTGCCCCCACTAGTTGACCTATCTAAACTTTCCTCTAGTATTGTTTGTCCACGAGAAGTTAGAGTGATTCTTCCACTTGGGGTTATATGTGTTGGAGTAGGTATTGTTTCCCCGTCCTCGTCCATATTGAGCTCCTATATAATTCACTTTCTCTAGATCACTTTCCTTTATCAAGAAACAGTCTGTCATACATAGTCCATTTGTCCACAGAGTTCACATTTGAATTACACAACTTTCATCGAAGCTAAGGACAAAGCCTTTATATTGCTGAGCTGTTAAGTTAGGTTGTCAATTTTAGCTTGCATCTCCATTATTTGATCCATAGATACAATTCTTTTTTGTTCTCAGAATGTCGTGGTTTGTCTATTTCGCTTGTTCCTCTATAGGTAGCTATTACTCGCCATCTCCTTTATCAGCTCTTCCGCTTCATCTACTGTCTTTCTCATCAGTGATCCTCCTAAAGCAGCATCAATCATGCCTCTCATATATTGGGTTACTCCGTTATAGAATGTTTGCAATAAGAATTCCTTGGGTAAGTTATGGTGTGGGCATTTCTGTTACAAATCCTTGTATCATTCCCATGCTTTATAAATCGATTCCCCGTCACTTTGCTAAAAGTTAGTAAGCTCCTTAATGATCTTCATGGTTTTAGTCAGGGGGAAATACTTGTCTAAAAAGGCACGAATTAGCTGATCCCACATGGTGACATCGGCTGGGTTAAGAGAATGATACCAAGCCTTTGCTCTATCTTTAAGGGTACAAGGAAAGAGCCTAATTTTGATAGCATCTTCCAACATCTGATGATAGAAAAAGGTATAATAGATTTCAAGGAAGTTTAGTATATATGCGTTAGGATCTTCATTCGTTAATCCATAGAACTGCATGTTTTGTTGAAGCATGTTTAGGAGAGCTGGTTTGATTTCAAACAATGTTGCAATCTAGCTACTCATTAGTTAGACGCATTGAACCTTGGTCTTATAAAGTCCATAAGGGTCCATTATTGATGTTGTTGGTTCGTTCCCTGGTCCAATTCTTATTGAAATTGCTCGTCCATTTTTTCTTTTGTGTTTTCCTCTTATTCTTCACGCTGAGTTTTCCTAATGGATATTTCTAATCGAGTGATGTCTAACTCTAAGGTTTCAGCTGCACGAATCGATCTTCTCATGACTCTCGTGTTCAAGCAAGAGCATGATTTCAAAAATAGAAAGAAAGAATTAAAATTAAAAGCTAACTAAACACCTTAAATTATAGAATTAAACTAATGTGTCCCCGTCAATGGTGCTAAAAACTTGATCGGGTTCTTTGATATGTGTAAGTTTTAATTAATTAACCTTGAAAATCCACAAGCACACAAGTCGCTCATGTAGTACCTAAGGTGTCGATCCCACGAGAAGGGATAATATAATCCTAAAATCTAAGGGCAAAACAAATTACAGAAATTTAAAATGTAACGAAACTAAAATAAGAATTTAACTAAATCAATCACGAAAATATTAACAATTTAGCAATTGCAGCACACACTCAAAAATCAAACTAAGGAATTACCAATTGAGAGAAAGAGAATTTTACCTATCTTTAACGCTAACCTAATCGATTATGAATTACTGGATTATTAGTCTTAGACGATCTTAGAGTTGATTACTCTATCTCGAGTTATAACCATTAATCCTAATTTATAAACCCTAATTAGATTATGGAAATTGCAATTTATCAATTAACACCTATCCAAAACCTTAATTAGATCTGAAGTTGTCTAATAAACTATTAAAAACCTATGCAAGATCTTTCTTCACACAATTTACCGATTTGATTTAATTCTTGTTTTATTAAATTACCTAACTCTCGATGGACCATTTTAATTATTTTTCACTTGATTCACCCTCTCAGTTTATTATCAAATTATGCACGTCTAGTATTAAATTACAATAAATCCAAATAACACATAAGGAATCAAATTTCATTAAATCAAAGAAAAAACACTGAAGAATCTCTAGACTGCGTGTTCCTTGTTGGTGATTGGGCTAGGCACTGGAGAATTTTAGGTATGCCCTTTGGTTTAGCGGATCCATGCTTTAGGTATAGAGATATATTAATATGATGGTGGCAAGCTAGGGGCAATTTGGCTATGAGACTAGTATTTCGTATGCCCGCCACCATACTTTAATAGCTAGAGTATTTGGAAGATGAGATGCTTGACAAAACTTGATGGATCACCTCCTCCTATCTCCTTGATGATATCAGAGATTATTGATTCTATCTCTTATGTTTTATAGGATTCTCCCTCTTTAACCATTTTAGGTAAACAGTGGCAAGATGTTATGAATGCTATTGAAAGGTATATTCAGCCCCGTAAGGTTTCCCTAGAGCATTGGTGTAAGCCCTTCTTAGGATTTCTGAAGCTGAATACTGATGGTTCGTCGAGAGCGAACCCAGGGCTAGGTGGAGATGGTGAGAAATTTTTAGATGAGTTAGAATGGTGTGTATTGGCATTCGTGTTCTACTAACAATTAATCCTAAGGTCTATAATTGAATTACTTAGGTTAAATCTTATAGGATTGCATTACCGATTTATGAGTCCCCCTATTAGGCTTGATTATAATTCGGAGGATTTATGTCATCCTATCTCTAGGGCTACAATCAACTCCTTCTAATTATGGTAGATCTATTCAACCTAGGATTTCTCAATCTCTACGTGTGAAATCAATTTATTAATAAAACACATAATTAGATCACAATAATTAATCAAACCAATTGCATTAATAAAGAAATTAAATCATATTAAAGTATTATCTTAAGGTTCATCAAACCTACATACTAATTGAACGCTTAGTTACACATGATTGAATATGAAATTAAACATATAATGCAAGAAAAATGAATCAAAAACAATGGAATCATAATTCTAAATCTCACTGATTATTTTTTACTGAATGTTCTTGCAATGTAGAGGTTTAATCTTGAATTCTGATGGATCTATCGATGATTTCTTCATGTTTTGCACTTCCTTGGACCAAAATCATCCTTTTTGGACATTCTCCACTTTTAGAAATCACCTCCCCAAGTATCTTCTTTTTCTCTCCTTCCAAAAAAGCCTTTTTTTATAGTGAATTCTAGGTTTTTGGGTTATGCACAATCTCTTGCATGGTCGTGCATCAGACGGTGCATAATCATAATTTGCTATGTATGGAAAAAATGCATGGGCGAGCTAAAATTCATGGCTATGAACTCCTTTGAGATTGTTGATTCTTTGTTTTATGCCACATTTTCTTCTAAATTCTTCTCCTTTATGTCCTTAAAGGAAGTTATAATCCATAAACACACTTGAAGCCAATTAAGTACCAAATATAGGATAAAAGTATAAAATATCAAGCAAAATACATCAAACATGGGTGTAAAAATATAGTCAAACATCCATCTATCACATATTATATGCTTCCTTAAAATATGATTATCCTTTTCTTTTTCTTATTCATGAATGATGCTTGTCCTTTGATATCTTATGGGTTTGCCTCTTATATAATATAAGGTATATGTTAACTATAATAAAATATAGACAATCATCATACTTAGTAATAATATGACTTATTAGCTTAGATTTCTTAAACTCTATTTCTTTATTCCTAACCCTTAGGGGAAACTTCCCATTATGTATATCAATTAAAGCCTTGGAAGTCGCAACAAAGGGTTTTCCCAAAACCAAGGGTATATTTACGTATTCCACCATGTCTAAAACCATAAAGTCTAGAGAAATGAAAAACATTGATTTTGATAGGTACATCCTCCAATATAACTACTAGATGTTTCATAGAATGATCCATAAATTGTAAAGAAAAGGTGGTGTGTTTCAAATTTTCCATCCCAAACATTGTAAAAATAAATAAATGAATAAGATTGACACTTGCCCCTAAATCACATAAAACACGATTAAAGCTTATATCACTAATAATCCAAAGAACATAAAAATTGCCAAAATCTTTAAGTTTAGGAGGAAAAATATTCTAAATTATTACTTAATAATCCTTATCAAAGTTATAGTTTCTCACTGTTTAAGCTTTATTTTCCTAGATAATATCTCCTTTAAAAACTTAGCATAGGATGCTTTTGTTTCAAACCATCTATAAAAGGGGTATTAATATACGACTTTTAAAGAACTTCTAAAATTTTTCAAATTCTTTATTGAGTTTATCCTTAGCCAATTTTCATGGGAAAGGCATAGGCAACTTATATTATGAAGGGGAACATATTTGGGTTCCTTATCATCTCTTTTTTTCTCTTCCCTAGTTTGACTTTCCTTAATAGGTGTCTCAACTTCTTTATTTTTCTTACTGTTAAATTTTCCCACTTTAATGTTCTCTAATATTTTACCACTCCTTAATGTCATAGTATTATAATGATCTTTAAGGTTCTTAGGTTAGCCAAGAAGTTGACTAAGTGGCTTAATAGAAGTGAGAGTTTGTTTGGCAATTTAGGCTAACATCTTATTGTAGGTTGATATAAAGTTAAACTAAGTAACCTAATCGCATCCTTGAACTCCTTATTTTGTTTTACTTAGTTCATTAGGAAATTCTCAAGTGGGGACTATAAGTGAGACTTACGAGGAGAGGATTAAAAGGCCTTGATTAGAAACCAGGGGGTTGCTTAATGTTATTTTGAGGCAAAGGTTTAAATTTGTTCCCATATTCTTACTAAGGTTATAAGTGTTAGAAAAAAAACATTCTTTTGGTTAGGGTTATTAACATAGTTAAACAGTTAAACAAATAAGTCATAGAAAAAGGATTCTCCAGTTGACAGTCAGTAACTAAATTTCCTTTAGATCAAAAAATGTCATACGAAACATTAGGTGTTTCCATAAAATTTACTATCATATGATCAAATTAAAAAAAAAACATCAACCTTAGTGGTGAGAAGATTTATAGAATCAATATTAGACTTAATTGGAACCATCTCTAGAAACACTTTTTCATTTGATCATTAGTGATGGCTTTGAGCCATGTCCTTGATCTGTTTATATGCTTAATCCATGGTCTCATTCATGAGAGCATTACCAATAGCAAGATCTTAGTGTTATATGTAACATCCCGTTTCCATATAACGGGTTAAACTATAAAAATGGGTACACGGGCGATCAATCGGAGAAATTAGGAAAACACATCTCATGCTCATGCATTTGTGCACAGTAATTTTTGCACCTGGAAAATACCGGTACATGCATTCATGACATTTTCCCGGTATAATTGCGAATAAATGGGAATTTTACAAAATAGGCCTTGTGTGTGTAAAAAAATTAAATTGGAGAGGATCATTAGGGTTTTCTCATTTTTAGAGAATTATAGGAATTTTTCGGGAATTTTTCGGAGTTGTTTTCGGACCCGAAAAATTGTCAAGTGATAGAATAGGGGTCTACCGGTAGTGAAATTGACTGTCCAATGGCACTGGAAACTTAGACATATGAAATTAGGAATTATTGAATTGAGCCATTGGAATTTTGGAGAGAAATTGGAATTGAATTGGGAAGAAAATGATGAGAGCCAATGAGAGTGTGACATGTGGCAAGTGACACATGTCACTTGCCTACATGTCCACCTTATTATTCTTTAATAAATCAGCCCATTTATGTTAGTCTTCCACGATGCTCTCCATTAACTCTTCTTGTAGCTTCTTTTATTAAGTGTTCATTGTGTTTGAATGAGAATTGCTCTCTCATCCGAAGCTTCACCACCTTGGTTCTTCTTTGAGATTTGATCACTTCTCCTCCATTTTTCCACTCTTCTACACTTGGTTCTCTCTTCTTTGAGTCACCATACAACCTAAACTCTCACCCCACCAAGATGATGATGATGCCGTGGGTGATAGTGGGAAGAAAGTAGAAAATTTGTCAAGATTGAAAGATTGGAGAATTAAGAGCTTAATTGGTAAGAATAGTATTTTTATGCTCTTTTATGCTCTTAATTACTAGCTACATGCATAAATTGGGGTGTGACATGAATGAATTGTATGAACATGTGTCTTGAATGAATTGGGTGTGTTATGTCTTAGAAGATAGATAAAGGATGAGTTAGAAGTTAATGAATGAATTGTTATGTTGTTTAGGTGAATTAGGATGTTTTTGATGGATTGATATTAATGGAAAATTGAGTGTGTGTGTGCTGTGATTTTGTGGCCTAATGGTTAAGGATAAGTTGTAGATAGGTTATGGTGAATTTGTGAAGTGAATTGTGTGTTGAATGGTGTAGAAATGATAAGGAAGATGTAGAATGAGAGTTAGAACAAAATCTGGAAAATTGTGTTTGTGTGTATTTTCAGTGTTTCTGCCATAACGTTTTACGTGGATGTGCAATTGAGGTGATTTTTGGCTTGAATGAAACTAGAAGAGTTTAGCTACATTTCATGTGAAGAAATTGAAGTCTAATTCTGGCCTTAAGAGTTCTTAATTTGGACATGAATGTGAGCATATGTGTAGGCATGAACAGTGTAAT
>JAOTAY010017261.1:0-14454 GCA_025629805.1 Erythroxylum baracoense
CATTAACATAATAATTAACTCCACAATATAAATCCATAAAGACCTCATAATTAATTTAAATCATGCTTATTCATCAAGAAAAAAAATTTAGGGGCCAACACCCTAAAAAAGATTTTTGAAAATAATTGAAAGAAAGCAATAGCTAATATAACTGCATAAATGAAAATAAAAATAAAGATAAAAAAGATAAAAGTAAATAAATACAAAATAAATGATTAAAATATATAAAGGAGTATGTGTTACAGACAAAAGTATTTAGGCTGATTGAAAGACATATGAATTGAAGGAAAAGGTTTAAAGGGCCTATGAAAAGAGAAGGATCTCTTTATTTAGGGTCATGTACTTGTATCCTAGTTCGTCAAAGTTTTCTATTGAGGGTCAAGTCATCAGTAATCTCTAAAAAGTTCATATCGTTCTTAATCACCTCTCTTAAATTCTTCTTTGGTCTTCCTCTTATTCTCTTACAGTCCCTAAATACTATCTTATGGCATCTTCTTATTATGGCGTCAGGATATCTTCTCTAACCATGCCTGAACCACCTAAGCCTTATCTCCCTTAATTTACTATCAATGTTAACTACCTCCAACTCGTCTCTCACCCCTGTATTCCAAACATTATCTATTCTTATAATGTTGCATTATTGTGATTGTGGATTAATAATACATATAAGGAGATCTTATATCAAGTTTAATCCAAGAAGACGATTATATCGATGTGCTCAATTAAGGGTAAATTTCAAACCTACATTTTTGTTAATTTAAGTTATATGGTTATGATACTACGTATATGTTATTTTTAAAGTAAAATAAAATTTGATTATTTGATATGGCATTACAAAAAATTTGCAAGAAGAACTATAAATGTAATAAATGAGCTTTGGGAGATCAATGATAAATTAAAGAAGCAATAAGACTATATATTATTATAGAAATTGATTTGTAATTGGTTCATATTTTTCATCATTCTTAAGTCTTATATAGCAATGTATTTGTATATAGAAAATATATTAATAAAAAATATGATTTTGATATAAATTTATGGCAGATTTATAGTGATATAGAGTGAGATTTATCAATTTTAAAATATATTCTTTTATTTTAAATCCATGTTTCTTTGAAGAGATGTATAAAATAGTCATAGGGAGAATCATATTCATAAAGATGTTGTCAATATATTAAGTTTATTGCCAACTATTGTCAAGTTTATTACTAAGTGACATGTATAAATCTTTGTTTTCTTCCTAATAAGTCAATTGGTCAACCAATCAAATTGTCTGCCATTTGACTCAATGCTTAAATAAGCTAATGACTAGTTGAACTTCTGTTTATTTGTAAGGAAGAAACTTGATTATGATAATAAAGTCTCCTAATAAATATCCATTAACTGATTCAAAACTATTGAGAGATGAAGAACTAAAAAAGCAACAAAAACAACAATAATTCCTATAGACAACCTTTGTTCATTGTAGTGTAGGTGCTAATCAGACTTGCTTGTGATGGTTTCAAATTCATGTAAACCTATTGACAAGTTCCTTTTAGCTACAAAGGAATTAATTATCCAAATACTAGATAGTAATTTGTAAAGAAATAATCATTTTAGACAACAATATGATAGACATAACAATACAATAGAGAGCAACAATACTATAATTGATTATCTGAAAATATGGTTATTAATTAGTCATCATTTCAGTACCATGGATTTAAACAACCAACCACAATCTGCTACATCATATTAGTACCATATACATAAATAGTTAGCTATAATCAACTACATCATATTAGTGCCATATACATAAATAACTATTCAAAATCAAATACCATATGCATGTCCTTATATTATGACTGTATTGTTTTGACTGCGTTGGCCAAAATTAGTTTTTTCTTAGCCTCTGAAGTAGTTATTGTAGTAATTGATTACTTTGACTTTGTTTAACTTTAGCATCTATCCCCATATAATATATCCTTATATTATAACCATATTGCTTGTACCTTTTACATAAAATTTAAAGTCCCTTCTAAGTAGCTATATATAGGTTTTGTTCCTCTCCTACATCCTTGGTCCTTACCTTTTTTGCCCTTTGATATCTTCCCTTATATTATGGTAGATAGAATTCAGATTCAAGATTCTCACCTAGGAATGGAAATATATCTTCATTAGGGATTAGAAAAATATGGAAAACATGTGCTTATTGGAATTTTTTATGTTATATATACCATTGTGTTTGATTGTAGCATGAGCATGCTAATGAAGAATTTTACTCAAATTTCATTTTCTATATATGTAAGTCTTGTTTCTAGAATCAACATGTTGCAATAAATATTCTCCCACCATTAAAATATGAAATCCAATTATTGGCATCTAAATCTTAGGACAAATAGAGCCATTATATTTCTTTATTCCTTGCCTTTTCTTGTTAAATCTCTTCATTGCTCTTTTAATTGTCTTAAGCATTATGAGAGTTTGCTTTTCCTTGGGCCCCTTAGGTATACATTGAAGCTCTTATAATAATTGTTCAACATTATGTTACATTTTAGTCTAACTTTGTGAGTTTGCCTACACTATTTGTTCATTGGTATTTTGTTAAACTTGTCATATATTATTTTGTTAAGTGCTTCCAATTGTTTCATATACTTATTCAAGTTATAAAAAAACTTAAAATAAGTATGCTTTGAACTATCATTAGATCGACTAGTCAAATTCATGATCTATTAAAACCAAAGAAACTATATAATTATACCAGTCTAGACCCATTATATATAGTAAAAAAATAATCATATACATATTAAAATCATTAAACGTATATGATCTTATCGTATTCTACATTATATCTATTTATCATTAGTTATCCTAAATTTGTGTTAAATATTGGTATAGATATGTTTAACATAATGTATATGCTTCTAACATTAGCCATGTCAATGCTAAAGACATGTCCTAAACTCTGTTACAAAGAAACCATATTAAGGTTACTTTTCCACTTAGTAAATGTCTAGATAAGAAAGTACAAAATCATTGTTCAACTTTTGATAATAAAGGGTAACAAGAGAAAATATAAAATGTAACATTAAAGAAGAAGACAAATTAGAAATTTAGCTTTTGTCAATCAGAAATGAAAACCCAATTTGATTCTTATAATACATCTAAAAAAATATTTTCATAATTCTTTATTCTCAATTCTAGCAATAACCCACATGATTTGTAATTGAACTCTAGGACCTTTCCATAGCCAAGTCCCTTATTCTGAAAATGAACTGCAACATGTTCAAATGATTTGTGCCCACGTTAATGTTGTTCATTTCTCCTCCTTTATAGCATATGATAGAGGTAAATTTGAAAGCCCTACCATGACCAAATTGATACTTAAATATATGGTATATCATTGCATAAAAATAAATTTAAATTAACACAATATTTTCAATAAAAATAGACATGTTAAAAATGCTTAGAAACAAAGACTATCTATGTTACATATATTCAAGAAAAGGGCTTATTCATATGAAAAAATTAATAGGGAAAAACATGCTTAACTATGCATTTTCAATAAAAACAAAAAAGAAATAATGGAAAGTTTTACTCTTACAATAAAATGGAGATTTTATTGTCGTATAAACTTTTCAGCATATCATTGGAATAGATTATATTGGTTGAGAACATATAAGTTTGGTTAAATCAATGTTATACCTTCCTAAGATTCCAAACTTTTTATAAAACAAGTTATAAATATGCTAGTAAACCTATGTGAATTTACATAGATGTAGATGTTTTTAGTATAACAAAACTATCAAGGTTTTTGTATATAATAGTCTAGGTCAGTAGATGTTACATGTATGTAAGCAAAGGGTACATTTATTGATTTGATGTTTTAAGGGAAGAAATGATTTTTAGACCACGCAGTTAGGGTAATTGAGTCTAATAAGAAGTGAACCAAGTACTATATATGTTGATTATCAAAAAAAAATCTAGCAATGAGAATGGCTCTCCATTAAAAGAAATTTTTTTCTATATAACTAACTCTTTTACTTGTCTTTTGAAAGGATTAGACCTAACCTAATTAGATTTAGAGATTATGACTTGTTCTAGTTATGGAGATTAGTAACTTAATTAGCAGTTGAGGTAACTTAACGCGAACAATACCTACCATACCCTATTCTTGTATGTTATATGTATCTTTATATCGATCTATTAGAAAGGCTATAGTCACTTTCATACATTTGAGCATAAATATATGATAACCAGTATGTAGTGAGCAATAATCTAAAATTTATTATTAGGATCAAGTTTTATTACCTCCTATTACTTCTTTTTGACAATTTATTTCTATAGCAAAAAGTTGATTTTTAACTTTAATATTTTCATCACAATATAGGTCACACTATGATATTTTGAAGCATTCAAAATGAACTCTAACTTTTGCAGCCATTAAATTTAATTTAATTATGAGTATACATAATAAATGTTAATTAAATTAAAACTAGAAATACTAATTTAACCTAAATAATCTAACTTAAACTTAATTAACCATTAATTAAAAAGGTATAATTACTAGGAAATTCCCAATTTGGGTTTTGGGGTTCACCTGAAAGAGGAGGAGGAACATGTGGAGGAGATTGGGGTTTCTAAAGAGCCAGTAATTGACCCAAATGGGAATGGGAATGAAAGAAGTGTTTGTGAAGAAGATGCAGAGTTGAAGACAATGAAAGAGTTTATAGATCTTGAATGAGAGAAGAAGATCAATAGAGGTAAGGATTTAAAAAGACATTGCTATGAGTTTTTAGGAAGCAACTTTGGTGTTTATTAAGAAGTTAGTGAAAAGGCAACGGAAGCAGAAGATGAAGGAACTAAAACATGTTAAACGATAGTGGTGTTAATATCCCAAAAAATTTTGAGTATAAGGAGAATTATGGAGACTCTTCGGAGATTGGAGAATATAGGTTCATAAGGTGAAAGCTAAAGTATCGAAGAAGGTAACTAAATAAGCAATGTTTTTTTTGGTGGATTCACACACCCTTTATTACAATAAACCACTAGTTCTTATACAAGGAAAAAATGTACGAAAGAAAGGACTATGCTACAGGTGGCTTATTATGTAGAAAAAAACAAACGAACAAAATGATGGGAGAATCAAGTATTACTGCTGGTACAACGTAACAAGCTGCGCGGCAGGAAGGACGATGGTAATGTAACGTCGTTGGTTTCTGGTGATTGTTCTACAACTTCACCCTTATTCTGTCTTGTTTTCTTTGTCCTCTTGCTTTTTGTTATAGGCTTGAGCCCATCTCGATTTATTTTGTTCGTGAGTCCAACACACCCCCTCAAGATGGAATTCATGGGTAATGACAGGAAACCCATCTTGGAGGTCATAGTTCTAAAGATTGGCAATGGCAGAGCTTTTGTAAACACACCTGCTAACTGAGCCTTCGTCGATATGTGTTTGGTGGTGATGAAGCCTTCTGTGACTGAATTTCGTACCAAATGGCAGTTAATTTCTATGTGTTTCGTTTGCTCGTGAAACACTGGATTTAAGGAAATATGTAGAGCTGCTTTGTTGTCACAGTGGAGTGGTACTGTAAATCTTTCAGAACATACGATATCCAGCGCAACTCACAGACGATGAATGTCATACTACAATACTCTGCTTTCACTAAAGTCTTGCTAACTGTGTTTTGCTTCTTTGTCTTCCTCAAAATCAAAGAACGTCCCAAAAATATGCAGTAGCCGGTGAGGGACTTCTGACTAAAAGGACAGGATGCCTAATTTGAATATGAGTATGCAGTTCAGGATGTGGTTGGCTGAACATGGTAGAAAATTTCATGACTTATCTTGCCTTTTAGATACCGTAGTAAATAGATTACGGTTTGTCAATAAGGTTTCTGAGGTGCTGTTATGAATTGACTAAGTTCCTGGACGGTGTAGGCAACGTCAGGTTTGGTATAATTCAAATAAAGCAATCTTCCTACACTCTTCTGTATCTTTTAAGATTCTCCATGAGCTCGCCCACATCAGCGCTTAATTTGGTCCAGGAGCAATCAGTACGGGGGCTTCCTTGACATCTGTCATACCAGTTTCTTTCAAAACATCACTGATAAATTTCCTCTGTGACAACATCATACCACTTTCTGATCTTGCAATTTCTATTCCAATAAAGAACTTCACATATCGTAAGTCTTTAATCGTGTATTCAAAATGCAAGAAATTTTTTACTTTAGTCATCAACTACTCATTCGGATCCATTAATAACAAGTCATCTACATAAATTATCAAGGCAAGAAAATTCATACCAGCACCTTTCGTGAACAAGCAGTGGTCAGATTCAGACTAGGTGAAACCGATACTCTTCAACTTCTCAGTGAGTTCTTGATTCCATTGTCGTCCAGCTTGCTTCAAACCGTAGATTGATCTTATTAATTTGCAAACCTGACCTGGTAGCATTTTTGTTTACACCGGTGGTTCAATTGAACCATGGAGGTATGCATCGTTTACATCACATTGGTGTACAGGCCAATTATACGCAGAAGCTACTATTAAAAATGTTTTAATGGTTACAGCTTTAGCAATAGGGGAGAAACTTTCGAAGTAGTCGATCCTAAATTGTTGGTTAAACCCTTTTGCGACGAGCCTGGATTTTAATTTTTCCAATGTTCCATCTGGTTTGTACTTTATCCTGTAAACCCATTTTGACACAATTGCTCTTTTCCCTTTTGGTAAATCCACCATCTCCCATGTTTCATTTTTTTCAAAAGACCTCAGTTGCTCATTCATAGACTCCACCCATCAACAATCCTTGGCAGCCATGTCGTATGAACTGGGCTCGTACTTAATAGATGCATTCGTAAAAAATTGATGATGGGATTCAGAAAAATATAAAGAAGATGAGTCTAGAAGGCTTGGTGAAGGAAATACAGTACTTGGACTGTTCGACATAATAGCATCATCTTCTAGAGGGACTTGGTTGACGGTTCCAAACACTAAGTCATCGTACCATCTGGGTTTGGTCCTTGTTCTTGTGCTGCATCGAAGGATGACTGGTGATGGTGGGTGTTCTTCTTGGTTAGATTGAATGATGTCTGTTTGGGTTAATGAAGGAGAAAATGGGGCTTTGTTTGGCTCAAGGTGGATATTGGTACTTTCTAGATCTGGTTCAGTGTTTTGTTGGGTATAATTTGGTTTTCTTGGTGGATTTTAAGGAATTGGGTCAATTTCTAATTGAAGTTGGAAAGGACTGTTTTCTTCAACCTCAAGTGTTTTGTATGGATATGTATTTTCGTGGAACACTACATTTCGAGAAGCAAAGATATTTTGGGTTTGTAAATCCATTAATATTTATCCTGTCATCTACCCCAAAAAGAGAAATTTTTAGGCCCTGGGCTCAAGTTTGGTTTTGTTAGGTTTGGTAGTAGTAGCAAAACAAAGACAACCAAAGACTCTCATGTAATCATATACGGTTACTTGCCCATATAACTTTTCGTATGGTGACTGCCAATTCAGGACTTTGGTTGGTAATTAGTTTATAATGTAGGTTGCCGTCAAAATAGCTTCTCCCCAAAAAGTTTCAGGTAATTTGGCATTGCAGAGTAATGTTCTAGTGACTTGTGACAAATATTTATGTTTTCTTTCATCAATGCCATTTTGTTGAGGGGTATATGAACATATCCTACTGTGTAATATTCCTTTGGATAATAAAAAATCACCGCATTGGTGGTTAACAAATTCACTACCATTGTCGCTTTGAATAGCTTGGATCGTTCAATTGAATTGGTTCTCTATTTGGGAAATGAAATTTTTTAAGGTTGTAAAAGTTTGAGCTTTATTATTTAACAAGAAAACCTATGTGGCCCTGGTGTAATCATCCACGATTGTTAAGAAGTATCATGACCCATCTAATGTAGTAACTTTGTACGGACCTCATAAGTCAATATGGACTAATTCAAATGATGCTTGGGTATGTGTTACGTGTTTTAGGAAGGGCATTCTTTCCTTTTTTGCTAATGGGCAAATGTCACATGTGTGATCACTAAGGACCTCAACAGAAATTGACAAAATACGTGACATTTTACCAAATGATGTGTGTCCAAGACAAGAGTGCCAAACTTGGAAATCATTCATAATAGTGCAAGTAGTATTACTTTGTTGGTAGAAAGCTAAAGAAGGGCCTTTTAGAGTTCACAATGGAAGAAAAGAGTTGTTATTTATAGTGTAGACATCGTTTCCAGTCCCTCCGATTGCTACAATGTCATTAATCCGAAGGTCCTGTAAAAAACACTTGTCAAGAAGAAAAATAGCTGCTAATTTATGTTGTGCAGTTACTTTACTTACAAAAATCAGATTATGTTGAAAACTTGGGATGTGGAAGACTTCGGATAGGGGTAAGTTTGGATAGGGAATGACCCCATCGATGTGTTGAATGGTTTGGGTGGTTCCATCAAGTAGGTTAACAGGATTAAGACATTTATTTTTTTCATAACAAACGAATTTGTTCAGATCTGAGCACATATGGGTAGACGCACCAATATCTATTATCCACGAGCCAAGTTCAGACTTAATAGCTACAAGAATTAAGTGATTAAGAGTGTTACCTGAATAATTTGAGTATCCCGCAAAATTCACCTCATTTACCCCTTTGCCTTTTATCATTTTCTGCAACTATTGTTGAATCATTGATGACAAATTGGCATTCCAGTCGGATTATTTCGAGGTGACTTCTGATGGAGTATAACACCCTTCCATAGCTCCTTCTGATACCGCAGCTGCTACATTTGCTCCTTTTTTTCTCAACCGCTGTCCCCTCTTTTCCTTATACCATCCGGGGTATCTATGTAGCTCGAAACAAGTCTCCTTGAGGTGCCTAAATTGTTCACAATGCTCACAGAATCGATCCTCTTTCTTCACAAAGGGTTCTTTTCTTGTGAAACTCCCTTGGCTAGGCCTTTTGGTGGTCCCTGTCTTGGCTGCCATGGCTACATTCATCTGGCCAGCTCCTTTATTACCCACAGCAATATTTCTTTTCTTTTCAACAATCAAAATCATGGCATAAGTTCTATAACAGTGGGTAGAGGATCCAACAGCATTATTTGGTTAACTACATGAGCATATTCTTCGTTTAGACCCATTAAAAATTGAGTCACCCTGACTTCATTTTCTACTTCGACATAATGTCTAGCAACTCCACAAGTACATATAAGGGTAGGTTTGAGAGAATTGATATCATCTCATAGGCGTTTAATCTTGGTGTAATAGGCGGAGACCGACTGATTACCTTGCTTGGAAGAGCTGATTTCTCTTCTTAGGCAGTACATCATCGGACCACTACTTTCGCCGAACCGTTCCTTGAGTTCCTCCCATAAGTCTCTTGCGGATGGTAACAAGGCTGTCAGCTCTCTCCCAATTCTTCACCATTGCTGGATCTCCGGTTTTAGTAATCACCAGTGATAAACCTCAGTTTGTCCTTGGCCTTCAACGATGTTATCATAGAGTGACTCTACGAGAGATAGTTATCTCCATCGAGCAGAGCAGTCACTAATATCATGCCAGGGTTGTCGGCGCTGGTGACAAGATAAGGATCATCATCGTTAGTCTGGGTAGTGGGTTGAGTGTTTCGGGAATTTGTGGTAACACTGGCATCTCCTTCAACAACTCCATCCATGATTCAAGGAAGATTGTAAGTAAATGAATCTGATGATAAAATGGGGCAACTTTAAGACCCAGTTAGCTCTGATACCATGAAAGGTAAAGTATCGAAGCGGGTAACTAAAACAAGCAATGTTTTTTTGGTAGATTCACACAACCTTTATTGCAATAAACCACTATGTTTTATACAAGAAAAGACTGTACGACAGAAAGGACTATGCTACAGGTGGCTCAATATGTACAAAAAACAAAAGAACAGAATGATGGGAGAATCAAGTATTGCTACTGGGGCAATGTAACAAACTGCGCGACAGGAAGGACGATGGTACTGTAACGTTATTGGTTTCTGGTGATTGTTTTGCAACTTCACCCTTGTTCTATTTTGCTTTCTTTGTCCTCTTGCTTTTTGTTATGGGCTTGAGCCCATCTCGATTTATTTTGTTTGTGAGTCCAACATAAGGAGATCTTATGATATTGATTCGAGGTTATTGGTTGATGTTGGATGATTATTGATTGATGATTCATGATACGCTTTTAATAGGCTTCTTAGGATGGTTGTTTAACTGAGAAACTTACACAAAGCTCACTCCTTATTTTCAGTTTTGGAGGATTTGATGTTACCTAACGACGAGGTTGAATAGGGGTAGCAACGGGCCAGTTAGGTAGACTCAGTCCTAGCTTGACCGGGCCTGAGCCTGAGCCTGAGCCTGAGCCCGAGCCCTTGACATAGCTTTCTTTTTATTTTTTAAAATGCTCAGACTAAGTTTAACCCGATTCCTAATAGTTAGGACTCGGGTTAAACTTAGTCTGAGCAGATCAACATGTGCTCTATGTTTTAAAAAACATACCTGAGGCCTAGGCTAGGTTAAGAATCTGAAGAATGAGGTTGACATTAGCCTAGTTGGCATAACACAAACTAGTGACTATTACTCGGATAGGAGGAAGAGGAGGAATTTTGATCGTTTTGAGTTAGTGGATGACGAATGTAAAGCTTTATCCAATAATAAGGTATTTCCTGAAACATTTAGTTTGTTTATAGAGTGAAGTTATTGGTTACTGATAAATAATTGAGTGCGATATGGACAAAGACGAGATGGATATGGTGAAGAAAATAGGATTAAATTCTACCAATGAATTTAATTTAACTTAATTAAAAGTATGAGTCCTACTGTACTATATAGCTTCTACGTAGTATAGTAAAATATATATAGACATTAAAAATAATAATTTTGTAGCACATAACGATAAATTCTTAACTTTATTAATATTTCTTTAAGATCTAAACTAAATAGTTCACAAATATTATAGTTTATTTTAAATGCTCCAAAACGTTAAGATTAAACTTATATTTTAATAAAGACGATAAAATTAAAAATGCACGTTTTATATTATTTTTATACATAATCTTATAAATTAGAATAATACCTTGATTTGGATGAACCATTAATGAAAGTTGATAAATCTTAATAATATGATTAAAACTTCCTATTCAAATACACATTCTAAAGCACAACTAGTAATGAGATACTTCAAAAAAATAGGGAAAACAACTTATTTAGCAAAAAACATGAACCACAAAGTCGACATCATTGCCTTCACTCAAAGAGATGTATTATAATCACCAGATACACACAGTATATATGCACAAAGCTCTATCCAAACATACACAAATTTAATCACAAGAGCAATACATCACTCCAACAAACTATAGCTATTGCATATAAGAAGTGCATTAGCACAGAAGTCAGTTATGTTTTCTATTTTTGCCAAACAACAACAGCCGACGATCACTGTTAACTTATGTTATAAAGTTTTAAACTTATTCAATTCAAGGTTATAGACATCAAATTAAGTTCTATTACGTTAAGACAAGATTTAAAATAAGACTGATGTTGACTTCGGAAAAATAATACCTTAAAAAGGTAGATATTTGACAACAAAAGAGAATTACACATACTACTCCATCTACCAATAGTGTCATTTAAAGTGGATCTCTTTCAAATTGACTGCAAACCAGTAAAACCATTTGGCGAACATCATCAGTATCAAGATTGTAAGTACTATTTTGATAGTGAAAGTGAAAGAAGCATATCAATAATTTGTGATCTAACCTTATCAGTAGACATCCCTAAATGTTTAAAATAAAATCCTCCCATCTATAAGGTCCAATTGAATCACTGAAAGTGCTTATAAATAAAGCACAATCTAACCAATATTTCATGTTACATTCTACTGTACTTTACATTAAAAAGAAAAACTAAAAATCCATACTTTTTATAGTCCAATTTCAGGAGACCACAGTTAACCTAACAACTCCTCCAACACCTCAAGTGTCGAACAATCCACCAACCTTACTCAAAACTTCAACCCTCCAAGTGATGAATTGAAGATCTCTTCGATGCTTTAAAGGCATGCAACTTTATTTTACCTTCTTTGACATATTAAATTTAATTAGTTTTAAGTAAAATTATTGAGTTTAAATCATACTTAATAGACTAATTAAATAATCATGTCACAAATATTTAATTAGTATATGATAGAGCTAGAAGGCCATTAGTTTACAGTAGGCGTAAGAAGAAGTTGGAGAATCCTAGCACGTGAGTTAGTTATAAAGAAGGGACAGGTGTCACCTAACAATTGGGGGTAGGATGGGATATAAAAAGAGAGGAATGACATGTAAGAGGGTATGACTAAGAGTTATAATTGGGAGGTACAGCCCCTCATATAAGCTGATTCTTATTTCAGTTGTATTTGCCTACTACTACAGAATATCAATACACTACACTGAATCAATGAGATTTTTTTGATCCATCTGATTCATTTATTCTAATAGTACAGTAATACTTGTTGAGTTCTATCAATTGGTATCAGAGCACAATCTTGGAGCCATTAGATTGAATTCGATTGGGTAGTGGATGGTACTGACAAGAAGGATGGAGAAAATTGACTTGATAGAGAGGAGTGTCGCAAACCTAGCTGAGATGTTGGAGAGAAATGATGAGAAATCACGCCAACTGGAAGAAGCATTGTTGGAAATGATGCAACACATCAAAGGGAAGGGAGCAGAGTCATCCAAGGGAAAATCGGTAGTGGAGACTGCTGAGGAAACCGAAGGAAATGGAGTGGTTGAGTCCGCAGGCACAAGGCAGGGAAGTAATATGAAAACTGAGGGGGTTAGGAGGTGTGAAGCGAGAGAGGAAGGGAGAGTTTATGAGGAGAGGGGAAGAAGGTTAGAGATTTCGATTTTCTATGGGAAGGATGCATATGGATGGTTGAATAGAATAGAAAGATACTTTCAGTTTAATGGGGTTGTCGACAGGGATAAAAGGGACGCAGTGGTAGTGGGGATGGATGGTAAGGCATTGGTGTGGTTCAATTGGTAAGAGGCGCGAAATGCAGAAGCTGATTGGAAAGAGTTTAAATCAGCTGTGCTTAAGCGTTTTCAACCAACGTTAGCTAAGAACCCATACGAACTTCTGTTTGGACTGCAACAATCTTCGACGGTGATGGAGTACCATGGAAACTTTGAGCTGTTAACAGGGCCATTGCGACACATTGATGAAGAAATTCTCACTGGGTTGTTTTTGAATGGATTAAAAATGGAAATCAAGGCTGAACTTAAGCTCCACCATGCTGGGTCTTTGAGTGAGGTGATGGACATGGCGTTACTGGTGGAGGAGAGGAATTTAATTGTTAAGCAGGGCAGTGCAAGTCCCATGCAAAGACAAATCCTCAACAAGCCAGCTCAGTTTAACCGATCCACCACAGTGGACTTCCGACTCAGACCCCCAGCAGCTATGGAATCAAAGGAGAGTTCGGCAGCTCCAAACCCGACCCCACCCGAGAGAGACGGCTCTGGAGGGGCTAGGAGACGCAATTTCCGACAACTCCCACCCGAAATGCTTAAGGAGAGATATGAGAAGGGGTTGTGTTTTTATTGCGATGAAAGATTCAGCCCCAGTTACGTTTGTAAAAACAAACACTTCCGAGTATACATCGTGGAGGAAGAAGGCGAGAATGAGCTACCCGAAGAAGTGTTCTTGGATGCCGAGGGTGATGACAACGAAGGTAAACAATTACAATTGAATAGGATGAGTATAATGGGATTGACGACAAAGAGGTCATTCAACGTTTGGGAAAATTTAAAGGGAAGAAAGGTGCTCATATTAGTGGATTGTGGGGCCTCCAATAATTTTATCTCAAAACCGTTAGTGGAGCAGCGGTCCTTACACGTGTTAAAGACCCTAGAATTTTTAGTACAAGTGGGAGATGGGTATAAAATAAGAGGAAAAGGTGTTTGTGAGCACTTACATATGGAGACGCAAGGTATATTTATAAAAGGGGACTTTTTTCTGTTTGAATTAGGAGGAGTAGATGTGGTTTTGGGACTGGATTGGTTAGAAGGATTGGGTGACATCCGAGTCAATTTCAAAGAGCTGACGTTAAAGTGGATGGAAGGGAATAAACAATTCAGTTTGAGAGGAGATCTAGCCTTGATGAAATCAGTGGCAACATTACAGTCACTTTACAAAGCTGTGAAAGAAGGAGGGGAAGGTTACCTTGTCAGTGTAACCAGAACAGAGCCGCCTGAACCCACCATGGATGGAGCAGCCGAACTCAAAGAGCTGCTAGCTGAATTCATAGATGTTTTATCACCTCCATCAGGGTTACCTCCCTATAGGAGCCACGACAACACCATCACTTTAAAACCAGGGGTAGAAATACCCGCTATAAGGCCCTATAGATATCCCCATTATCAGAAAAATGAAATAGAAAAGATAGTGGGGGAATTACTTGCGGCGGGAGTCATTAGACCCAGCGTAAGTC
>JAOTAY010017281.1:0-14454 GCA_025629805.1 Erythroxylum baracoense
AGCAGTACCAGGATGGGTGACCTCCTGGGAAGTCCTGCGGAAAAACAAAACCGTGAGAGCGCGAGGCCCGAGAGGCCAAGGCTCAAAGCGGACAATATCTGCAAGCGGGTGGTCTGGGCTGTTACAAAATGTCAGTCAACGAGCTGTTGTTCCTACCAAAGGTGCCCCACGAACTATTTTTCCCAATGAAGGCACCTATTGACCTTGCCAACAGGCTGTTTTGCCTACCAAAGGTGTGCCAAATGGTTGTTTTTCTCATTGAAAGTGCCCAATGGGTTGTTTTTCCTAGCAAAGTTCTGTAACAGTCTGTTTTGCCCTCCAAAGGTGGGCCAACGAGCTGTTTTGCACACCAAAGGGGTGCCAACGTATTGTTTTTTCCACCGAAGATGCCTAGCAATCATGCCAACGGGTTATTTTGATCATCGACAGTGTGCCAACTGGCTATTTTACCCACCAAAGGTGTGCCAACGGGCTGTTTTGCCTGCCTAAGATGTGCCAAAGGGATGTTTTCCTACTGAAGGTCTGCCAATGAGCTGTTTTTCCTATCAAAGGTGTCCCACAGATTGTTTTTCCAATCGAAGGCACCTAGCGACATTACCAGTGGGCTATTTTGCCTACCAACGGTGTGCCAACGAGTTGTGTTTCACACTAAAGGTGCCAAACAGGCTATTTTTCCCACCGAAGGTGCCTAGCTACCGTGCTAATAAGTGATTTATTCCACCAAATGTCAACCAATGGATTGTTTTTCCTACTGAAGGCGCCCCACGGGCTGTTTCTCCCACCGAAGGTTCCCAACGATTGTGTCAGAATGCTATTTTTCCTGCCGAGTGTGTGCCAACGTGATGTTTTTCCCACTGAAGGTGCGCCAATAGGTTGTTTTTCCAACCGAAGGTGCCTAGCAATCGTACCAATAGGCTGTTTTGCCTACCGAAGGTGTGCCATCGGGCTATGTTTCCCACCAAAGATGCCCAAAGGGCTGTTTTTCACACCGAAGGTGTTATTGTCTGTACCAAAGGTGCCTAACAACTGTGCCAATAGGCTTTTTTGCCTACTGAAGGTGTGACAATAGGTTGTGTTTCCCATCGAAGGTGCCCATCGGGCTATTTTTTTGTCGAAGGTGCCTAGCGATCATGCCAACTGTCTATTTTGCCCACCAAAGTTGTGCCAATAGGCTGTTTTACCTACAAAAGTTGTGCCAACAGGCTATTTTTTCCACCAAATGAGTGCCAATGGGCTGTTTTGCCTATCGAAGGTGTGCCAATAGGTTGTTTTTCTACCGAAGGAGAACAACGGATTGTTTTGCCCACTTAACATGCCTAGCAAATATGCCAATTGGCTATTTTTTGGCACTGAATGTCTGCCAATGTGTTGTTTTTCCCATCGAAGGATCCCCACGGGACTTTTTCCAACCAAAGTCACCTATTAACTTTACCAATAGGTTGTTTTGCCCATCGAAGATCTGCCAACGGGTTGTGTTTCCCACCGAAGGTGCCAAATGAGTTGTTTTTCCCACCGAAGGTGCCTAGCTACCATGCTAATAGACTATTTTGGCCACCGAATGTCAACCAATGGGTAGTCTTTCCCACCGAAGGTGCCCCACAAACTATTTTTCCCACCAAAGGCACCTAGCAACCTTGCCAACGGGTTATTTTGCCCACCAAAGGTTAGCCAACTGACTTTTTTTCTCACCAAAGGTGCCCAAGGGTTGTTTTTCTCCCCGAACATGCCCAACATACTGTTTTTCCCATTGAAGGTGTGCCAACAGTCTGTTTTTCACCCTAAAGGTGTGCAACGGGCTGTTTTACCCACCAAAGGGGTACCAACGAGTTGTTTTACCACTGAAGGTGCCTAGCGACTATGCCAACGGGCTATTTTGACAATCGAAGGTATGTCGACAGGCTATTTTGCCCACCAAAGGTGTGCCAAAGAGTTGTTTTCCCCATCGAAGGTGTGTCAACGGGCTATTTTTCTCACCGAAGGTGTATAGCGATCAGGCCGATATGCTGTTTTTCCTACCAAATGTGTGCCAACTTGCTATTTTTTCTCATCGAAGGTGCGCCAATGGTCTGTTTTCCCACCAAAACTACCTAACAATTATGTCAATAAGTTGTTTTGCTTACCAAAGGTGCTCCAACGGGCTGTTCTTCACACTGAAGGTGCCCATTGGCTGTTTTTCCCACCAAAGGTGCCTAGCAACTATGCCAAAGGGCATTTTTTCCCACCAAATGTGTGTCAAAGGGTTGTTTTTCCCATCGAAGCTGTGTTAACTAGTTGTTTTTCCCACTAAAGGTTCCTAGCGATCGTGCCAACGTGCTGCCCCCAAAGGTGTACCAACGTACTGTTTTTCCATCGAATGTGCACCAATGAGCTAGTTTTTCGTCCGAAGGAGTGCTAACTGGTTGTTTTTCTCACTGAAGGTGCCAACGTGGTTGTTTTTACCACAGAAGTTGCCTAACGACCGTGCCAACGGGTTGTTTTTACCACCAAAGGTGAGCCAATAGGCTATTTTGCCACTGAAGGAGCCCAACGGATTGTTTCTCCCACCTAACGTGCCTAGCGAATATGCCAATTGGCTATTTTTCCCACCAAATGTCTACCAAAGGATTGTTTTTCCCTTTAAATGTGCCGCACAGATTGTTTTTCCAACCAAAGGCACCTAGCAACTTTGCCAACTGGTTGTTTTGCTTACCTAAGGTGTGCCAATGGGTTGTGTTTGACATTGAAGTTGCCAAACGAGTTGTTTTTCCAACCAAAGATGCCTAGCTACCATGCTCACAGGCTATTTTGGCCATCGAATGTCAACCAAAGGGCTATTTTTCCCACCAAAGGTGCCCCACAGGCTGTTTTTCCTACCAAAGGTGCTTAGTGATAATGCGAACATGCTGTTTTTTCCACTGAACATGAGCCAACGTGCTATTTATCCTATTGAAGGTGTGACAATGAGCTGTTTTTCCCACCAAAGGTGCCTAACAACCATCCCAACAGGCTGTTTTGCTTACCGAATGTATGCCAATGGGCTTTGTATCCCATCGAAGGTGCCCAACGGTCTGTTTTTCACATCGAAGGTGCTTATCGACTGTACCAAAGTGATGTTTTTCACACCGAAGGTGTGCCAAATGTTTCCCACCGAAGGTGCGTAGTGATCGTGCCAACGGGCTATTTTTCCCACTAAAGGTGTGCCAACGGACTTTTTTACCTACCAAAGGTGTGCTGATGGGCTGTTTTCTTAACCAAAGGTGTGATAACAGGCTGTGTTTCCTACTAAAGGTGCCCATCGAGTTGCTTTTCCCATCAAAGGTGCCTAGCGACTGTGCCAATAAACTATTTTCCTCACCAAAGGTGTGCCAACGTGTTGTTTTTTTGACCAAAAGTGTGACAATGGGTTGTGTTTCCCACCAAAGATGCCCATTGGGTTGTTTTTCCCAACGAAGGTGCCTGGCTATTGTGCCAATGGGCTATTTTCCTCACCGAAGGTGTGCCAACGGGCTGTTTAACCACTAAAGGTGTGCCAATGGGCTGTTTCGCCTACTAAAGATATGCTAACAGGATGTTTTTGTCACCGAAGTTGCCTAGTGACCTTGCCAACTTGTGGTTTTCACACCAGAGGTGTGCCAAGAAGTTGTTTTGTGTACTAAAGATGTGCCAACGGGATGTTTTTCCCACCATAAGCGCACAACTAATTGTTTTTCCCACCTAAGGTGCCTAACGACTATGCCAACAGGCCATTGTGGCCACTGAATGTCTGTCAACGGGCTGTTTTTCCTATCGAAGGTGGCCCATAGACTATTTTTCCAACGGGCTATTTTCCCATCAATGGTGCCCCAAGGACTATTATTCCAAGGCACCTAGCGACTTTTCCAATGGGCTATTTTTCCTACCGAAGGTGTGCCAACAGGTTGTGTTTCACATTGAAGGTGCCAAACAAGCTATTTTCTGATTAAAGGTGCCTAGCTACTGTGCTAACAGGCTATTTTGGCCATTGAATGATAATCAATGGGCTGTTTCTCCCACCAAAGGTGCCCATAGCCTGTTTTTTCCACCAAAGGTGCTTAGCGATTATGCAAACGCACTGTTTTCCCATCGAACCTGTGCCAATGTGCTATTTTTCCCACAAAAGGCGTTGTTTTTCCAACCGAAGGCACCTAATGGTCGTGCCAATGGGCTTTTTTGACCGCTAATGGTGTGCTAACTGGTTGCTTTTCCTACCGAAGGTGCCAACGTGGTTGTTTTTCCTAAAGAAGTTGCCTAACGAGCCTGTCAACGGGTTGTTTTTATCGCCAGATGCGTGCCAACAAGCTATTTTGCTTACTGAAGGTGTGCTAAAAGACTATTTTCTGACTGAAGGAGCCCAACGGATTGTTTCTCACACCTAACATGCCTAGTGAATATGTCAACTAGTTATTTTTCCCACCAAATATCAGCTAACAAGTTATTTTTTCCTTTGATCGTGCCCCACGGACTGTTTTTCCAACTGAAGGCTCCTAGTGACTTTGCCAACAGACTGTTTTGCCTACCGAAGATGTACCAACGAGTTGTGTTTCCCATTGAAGGTGCTAAACGAGCTGTTTTTGCTACTGAAGGTGCCTAGCTACCGTGCTAACAACCTATTATGGCCACCGAATGTCAACCAATGGGCTGTTTTTCCCACTAAATGTCCCCCATAGGCTATTTTTCCCACCGAAGGTGCCTAGTAATCATGCCAACGCACTATTTTTCCCGCCAATAGGTTGTTTTTCCCATCGAAGGTGCCTAGTGACTACGCCAACAGGTTGTTTGGCCTACCAAAGGTGTGCCAACGGGCTATGTATTCCGCCGAAGGTGCCCAACGGGCTGTTTTTCACATCAAAGGTGTCGAACAACTGTACCAATGTGAAGTTTTTCACATCGAAGGTCTGCCAAGTTTCTCCTACCAAAGGTGCCTAGCAATCGTGCCAATAGGCTATTTTTCCCACCAAATGTGTGCCAACAGATCTTTTTGCCTACCAAAGGTGTGCCAATGGGATGTTTTTCGGCCAAAGGTGTGACAACGGGCTGTGTTTCCCACCAAAGGTGCCCATGAGGTTGT
Organism: Erythroxylum baracoense; assembly: GCA_025629805.1. NCBI lineage: Eukaryota > Viridiplantae > Streptophyta > Magnoliopsida > Malpighiales > Erythroxylaceae > Erythroxylum > Erythroxylum baracoense. Next base: position 5,066 of record JAOTAY010017281.1, read on the forward strand.
TTTTCCCATTAAAGGTGCCTAGCGATCGTGCCAATGGGCTATTTTCCTCACCAAAGGTGTGCTAACATGCTGTTTCGACCAAAAGTGTGACAACGGGCTGTGTTTCCCACTAAGGGTGCCCATCGGGTTGTTTTTGCCATTGAAGGTGCCTAGTTACTATGCCAGTGGGCTATTTTCCTCACTAAAGGTGTCCCAACGGGCTATTTCGGCCACCAAAGGTGTGCCAACAGGCTGTTCTGCCTATCAAAGGTGTGGCAACAAGCTATTTTTGCCACCAAAGTTGCCTCGCAACTGTGCCAATTTGCAGTTTCTCCTACTGGAGATGTGCCAACAGGCTGTTTTGCATACTGAAGGTGTGCCAATGGGCTGTTTTTCCCACCATAGGTGCCCAACTGATTGTTTTTCCCACCTAAGGTGCCGAACGACTGTGCCAACAGGCCATTGTGGCCATCGAATGTTTGTCAAAGGGCTGTTTTTCCCATCGAAGGTACCCCACAGACTATTTTTCTAATGGGCTATTTTTGGAACGGACTGTTTTTCCAACGGGCTGTTTTCCCATCGAAGGTGCCCTATGAACTGTTTTTCAACCTAAGGCAGCTGGCGACTTTGCCAAGGGGCTGCTTTACCTACCGAAGGTCCGCCAATCGGTTGTGTTTCCCACAAAATTTACCAAATTGGCTGTTTTTCTCATTGAAGGTGCCTAGCTACCATGCTAACAGGCTATTTTGGCCGTCGAACGTCAGCCAACAGGCTATTTTTCTCACTGATGGCACCTCACGAAATGTTTTTCCCATCAAAGGCACCTAGCGACCTTGTCAGAAGGCTGTTTTGCCCATTGAAGGTGTGCCAACATGCTGTTTTCCTAAAGAAGGTTCCTAATGGGCTGTTTTTCCCACCGAAGGTGTCCTAAAGGTCTATTTTGCCTACCAAAGGTGTGCCAATGTGTTGTTTTTCCTATCGAAGTTGCCTAGTGATCGTGTCAACTTGTTATTTTTCCCGCAGAAGGTGCCAAACTGTTTTTCCCATCAAAGGTGCCTAGCTATTGTGTTAATAGGCTATTTTGGTCACCGAATGTCAGCCAATAGGCTGTTCATCCCATTGAAGGTGCCCCATATACTGTTTTTCCCACCGAAGGCACCTAGCGACTTTGCCAATGGTCTGTTTTTCCCACCGAAGGTGTGCCAATGGGTTATTTTTCGTTTAGAAGTTGCCCAACGAACTATTTTTCCCATCGAAGGTCTGCCACCAATCTATTTTGACCATTAAAGATGTGTCAACGGGTTGTTTTTCCCATTGAAGGCATCTAGCGATCGTGCCAACAGGCTATTTTGACTACTGATGGTGTGCCAATAGGCAATTTTGCCTACCAAATATGTGTCAGACGGCTGTTTTTCCTAATGAAGTTGTGCCAATGGGCTGTTTTTCCTACCAAAGGCACCTAGCGATCGTGCCAACATGTTGCCACTGAAGGTGTGCCAACGAACTATTTTTCCCTCTGAAGGTATACTAACGGGCTAGTTTTCCATCCGAAGGTGTGCTAAGTAGTCATTTTTCCCACCGAAGGTGCCAACGTGGCTGTTTCTCCAACAGAATTTACTTAACGACCGTGTCAACGGGTTGTTTTTACCATCGAATGTGTGCTAACAAGCTGTTTTGCCTATTGAAGGTATGCCAATAAGCTGTTTTCCCACTGAAGGAGCCCAACGGATTGTTTCTCCCACCTAACATGCCTAGTTAATATGCCAACTTGCTATTTTTCCCACCGAAAGTTAGCCAATGGGCTTTTATAACCATCGAACGTACCCCACAGGCTGTTTTTCCCACCAAAGGCAGCTAGCAACTTTGCCAACGTGCTATTTTGCCTATCGAAGGTGTGCCAATGGGTTGTGTTTCCCACTGAATGTGCCAAATGGGCTCTTTTTCCAACTAAAGGTGCTTAACTACTGTGCTAACAAGCTATTTTTTCCACCAAATGTCAACCAATGGACTGTTTTTCCCACTAAAGGTGCCCCAAAGGCTGTTTTTTCCACCGAAGGTGCCTAGCGATCATACCATTTTTTTCCCACCGAAAATGTGCCAATGTGCTATTTTTCCCACCAAAGGTATGCTAAGGGGCTATTTTTCTCACCGAAGGTGCCTAGCGACTATGCCAATAGGCTTTTTTGCCTACTGAAGGTATGCCAATGGGCTATGTATTCTATTAAAGGTGCCTAACGGGCTATTTTTCATATCGAAGATGCCTATCAACTATACCAATGTGTGCCAACGGGCTTTTTTGCCTACCAAAGGTGTGCCAATGGGCTGTTTTTCAACGAAAGGTGTGACAATAAGTTGTGTTTCCTCTCAAAGTGCCCATCATTTTTTTCCTCATCAAAGGTGCTTAGCGATCGTGCCAATAGGCTATTTTCCTCGCCAAAGGTGTGCCAAGGTGCTGTTTTTTGACCAAAGGTGTGACAACGGGCTGTGTTTCGCACCAAAGGTGCCCATCAGGTTGTTTTTCCCATCGAAGGTGCCTTGCTACCATGCCAATGGGATATTTTCCTCATGAAAGGTGTGCCAACGGGCTGTTTCGACCACCAAAGGTTTGCCATCGGGTTGTTTTACCTACCAAAGGTGTGTCAACAGGCTATTTTTGCCACCGAAGTCACCTAGCCACTGTGCCAACTTGCGGTTTTTCACACTGGAGGTGTGCCAACAGTTTGTTTTGCATACTAAAGGTGTTTCAATGGGCTGTTTCCCACCATAGGTGCCCAACTAACTTTTTTCCCAGCTATGGTGCCTAGCGAATTTGCCAACAGGCCATTGTGTCCACCTAATGTCTGCCAACGGGCTGTTTTTCCCGTCGAAGGTGTCCCGTGGACTATTTTTCTAGTGGCTATTTTTTGAACGGATTATTTTGCCAACGGGCTATCTTCCCATCAAAGATGCCCCACAAACTATTTTGCCAACCTAAGGCACCTAGCGACTTCGCTAATGGGATGCTTTGTCTACTAAAGGAGCGCTAATGGGTTGTGTTTCCTAAGGAATTTACCAAACGGGCTATTTTTCCAATTGAAGGTGCCTAGCTACCATGCTAACAGACTATTTTGGCCACCGAACGTCAGCCAATAGGTTGTTTTTCCCATTGAAGGTGCCCCACGTATTCTTTTTCCCACCAAAGGCACCTAGCGACCTCGCCAACAAGCTGGTTTGCCCATTGAAGGTGTGCCAACATTCTGTTTTCCCACGAAAGGTTCCTAATGGGTTGTTTTTCCAACTGAAGATGTGTCAACAGTTTGTTTTACCCACCAAAGGTGTGTCACGTGTTGTTTTTCCCATCGAAGACGCTTAGCGATTGTGTTAACTTGCTGTTTTTCCGACAGAAGGTGCCAAATGGGCTGTTTTTCCCACCGAAGCTGCCAACAAGTTGTTTTTCCCACCGGAGGTGCCAAAAAGGCTATTTTTCCCACCAAAGATGCCTAGCTACTATGCTAACAGGCTATTTTAGCCATCAAATGTCAGCCAATGGGCTATTCTTCTCACCGAAGGTGCCCCACATACTGTTATCCCCATCTAAGGTGTGCCAATAGGTTGTTTCCCTATAGAAGTTGCCTAACAGGCTATTTTTCCCACCAAAGGTGTGTCAACGGTATGTTTTACACACCAACGGTGTGCCAACGGGTTATTTTTTCCACTGAAGGCACCTAACAATTATGCCAATGGGCTATTTTGACTGCTGATGGTGTGCCAACAGGCTATTTTGCCCACCAATCCCACCAAAGCTATGGCAACATGTTTTTCTTATTGAAGGTGCCTAGTGATCTTGCCAATGTGCTGCCACTGAAGGTGTGCCAACGTACTGTTTTTCCCACCGAACACGCACTAACGGACTAGTTTTCCATCTGAAGGTGTGCTAACTGGTTGTTTTTCCCACCGAAGGTGCCAACGTGGTTGTTTTTCCCATAGAAGTTGCCTAACAATCGTGCCAATGGGATGTTTTTGTGACCAAAGGTGTGCCAACAAGCTGTTTTACGTACCAAAGGTATGTCAACAGGCTATTTTCCCACTAAAGGAGTCCAACGGATTGTTTCTCCCACCTGATGTGCCTAGCAAATATGCCTACTAGTTATTTTTACCATTGAATATCTACCAAAAGGCTGTTTTTTCCATTGAACGTGCCCCACAGACTGTTTTCTAGTTAAAGGAACCTAGTGACTTTGCCAACGGGTTGTTTTACGTACCGAAGGTGTGCCAATGTGTTTCATTTCCCACTGAAGGTGCCAAATAGGCTATTTTCCCATCAAAGGTGCCTAGCTACCGTGCTAACAGGCTATTTTAGCCACTGAAGGTCAATCAACGGGTTGTTTTTCCCATCGAAGGTGCCCTATAAATTGTTTTTCCCATCGAAGGCACCAAGCGACCTTGTTAAAGGGCTGTTTTGCCCACTGATAGTGTCCCAACAGACTGTTTTTCCCACCAAAGATGCCCAATGGGCTATTTTTCCCACTGAAGGTGTGCCAACGATCTGTTTTGCCCACCAAAGGTTTGCCAACGGGTTGTTTTGCCCACCAAAGGGGTGCTAACAGGTTGTTTTTCCCACCGAAGGTGCCTAGTGACTGTGCCAATAGGCTATTTTGACTGTCAAAGGTGTGCCAACGGGCTATTTTGCCCACCAAAGGTGTGCCAAAGGGCTGCTTTCCCACTAAAGGTCTACCAACGGGTTCTTTTTCCTATCAATGTTGACCTACGGACTATTTTTCCAACTGAAGGCACCTACCGATTTTGTCAATGGGCTATTTTACCTACCGAAGGTGTGCCAATGAGTTGTGTTTCCCACTAAAAGTGCCAAACAGGCTTTTTTTCCCACCGAAGATGCCTAGCTACCGTGCTAACATGCTATTTTATCCATTGAATGTCAGCCAATGGACTGTGTTACCCACCAAAGGTGCCCTACGGGCTATTTTCCCACCAGAGGTGCCTAGCGATCATTCTAACGTGTTGTTTTTCCCACCGAACATGTGCCAACGAACTATTTTTTGCATCAAAGGTTTATCAACGGGTTGTTTTTCCCACCTAATGTGCCTAGCGATCGTGCCAATAGGCTGTTCTAGATTTTGAAGGTGTGTCAATAAGTTGTTTTGCCAACCAAAGGTATGCCATCAGGCTGTTTTCCCACTAAAGGAGCCCAACGGATTGTTTCTCCCACCTAATGTGCCTAGCAATAATGACTTTAGTTATGTCAAGTCAAGTAAATAACTTCGTCAAAAAATTAAAAATTTAATGATCTTTAGAAGTTAGCCATGCCTTTACTTTTCCTTTTATTTTTTAATATGAAAATTTTCATATGCCATGTTGAATCACTCATCTAACTCTTTTATTTGGGGTATTCACTTTTCACCTACAAAGTCTAGGTTTAAGTTAAGAAACTTTGAAGCTAAAAATGGTTGACGCTCTAATATTAATGGAAAGGGCATGATTTTCCATAAACTAGACCCAATGATGTGGTGCCAAGGACAAGATTCCATAGATCAACTAATACTTAAGTGCTCCACAATCTTTTGCGGTATCTTTTGTTCCCTGTTAGTGACTTCCACCTGTCCTCTAGTCTAATGATGATAGATCCTTTTTGTGTAACCAAATATAATTTAACAACATCCATAAATTATTGGTTGCAAAGTTTTGAAGTTATAAGCTGTTATTACTTTAGTTTGTCAAATCAAGTAAATAGCTTCGTCAAGAACTTAACAAAAAAACTGTAGCATTGAAAACTACCAAACTTAACCTAACAATTAAGACAAGAAGATGACCGTTAGAGCTCATAGCTTCAGAAACAAGAATAAGGTTTTTTTGCCCTTTAAACTTTAAGCTAAAAAGAGCACAAAATTTGATTAGGGAATCCGTCTAGCATAAACTTTACATAAGAGGAACATATCATTTCAAAGAGAGCAGTTAAAGATCTTTTGAAGTTAGCCAAGCCCTTACTTTGCCTGTTATTTTTTAATAAGTGAATTTCTGTATGCCATGTCGAACCACTCATCTAACTCTTTGATTTGGGGTATTAAATTTTCACCTATAAAATCTAGGTTTAAGTTAAGAAAATTTGGTTGCAAAGTTCGTCAATAACTTAAAAAGTACCCTAGTATAAAAACCTACCAAAACTAACCCAACAATTGAGAGAAGATGGTCAAAATTAGAGCTCATAGCTTCAAAAACAAAAATAAGCCTTTTTTGCTCTTTAAACTTTAAGCTAAAAAGAACACAAAATTTACTCAGGGAATGCATCAAACATTAATTTTACATAAGAGGAACATATCATGTCAAAGAGAGCAGTTAAAGATCTTTTGAAGTTAGTCATGCCTTTGCTTTGCCTTTTAATTTTGAATATGTGAATTTTCATATGCCATGTCGAATCACTCATCTAACTCTTTGATTTGGAGTATTCACTTTTCACCTATAATGTCATGGTTAAAGTTAAGAAACTTTGAAGCTAAAAATGTTTTATGATCTAATATTAATGGAAAGGATAAGATTTTCCTCAAACTAGCCTCAATGATGTGGTGCAAAGTGCAAGACTTTTCGCAGCCTGTACTTAAGTGTTCCACAATCTTTTTTAATATCCTTTTTTGGTTCCCTATTAGTGATTTCCACTTGTTCACTAGTCTAATGGTGATAGATGCTAGCCATTTTATGTAACCATATATCATTTAAACACATCCATAAGTAATTGGTTGCAAAGTTTTGTACTTATAAGTTGTTATTACTGTAGTTATGTCAAATCAAGTAAATAACTTTGTCAAGAACTTAAAAAGTACCCTAGCAACTGAAAGTACCAAACTTAACCAAGCGATTGAGACAAGATGGTCAAAATTAGAGCTCATAGCTTCAGAAACAAGACTAAAGCTTTTTTGCTTATTAACCTTTAAGCTAAAAGGAGCACCAAATTTACTTAGACAATCCATCTAACATCAAGTTTACATGAGAGGAGCATATCATTTCAAAGGGAGCAGTTAAAGATCTTTTGAAGTTAGCCATGCCTTTACTTTCACTTTAATTTATGAATACGAAAAATTTTCATATCCCATGTCGAATCACTCATCTAACTCTTTGATTTGGAGTATTCACTTTTCACCTATAAAGCCTCGGTTTAAGTTAAGAAACTTTGGATGCACAATTATGTACTTATAAGTAATTATAAACTTTAGTTATGTCAAATCAAGTAAATAGCTTCGTCAAGAACTTAAAAAGTACCCTAGCATCCAAAACTACTAAATCGAACCTGGTCAAATTTAGAGTTCATAGCTTTAAAATCAAGAATAAGGCTTTTTGGCTCATTACACTTTAAGCTAAAAAGAACACCAAATTTGCTCAGGGAATCCTTCTAACATCAATTTTACATAACAGGAACATATCATGTCAAGGAGAGCCGTTAAAGATCTTTTGAAGTTAGTCATGAGTTTACTTTCCCTTTTTATTTTTGAATATGTGAATTTTCCTATGCCATGTTGAACCAGTCATCTAACTCTTTGATTTGGGGTATTCACTTTTCACCTATAATGTCTAGTTCAAGTTAAGAAACTTCGAACTTAAAAATGGTTTATGCTCTAATATCAATGGAAAGGACAAGATTTTCCATAAAACTAGCCTCAATGGTGTTGTGGAAAGGACAAGATTTTTCACATACCAACCAATGGTTCAAGTCCTGTATCATTTGGTGGTCGGGAGAAGGAGATATGGCCAAAATACTAAAAGATGTTCGAAATTGTCTTGCTTTTCTTCTTTTCTTCCGATTTTGAAATTTCTTTTTCTTCTTCTTCTCCCCTTCTCAAACCAACATCTATAACTTAACTCAACCCCATTTTTGACTTTATTTAACTCAATTCATCGACAAACAAAGCCAAAATCCTAGATTAAAACACAACCCTCAAAATAGAAATTCACACTTATGCATATCTCCATTTTTCTGCACTTCCTTCACTTTCATTTTTTCTGCATACTCTTCATTTTTTACTCTAACTTTCATTTAAAACATTCATTCTCATCTCTAGACATCACCATATACCTATTCTTACCTCTAAATTTATTTTTGCTCCTCTGTATCACCATCCTAGTAATTTGCGTGAACAACAGTGAAGACCAATATACATGTATATCAACAGTAACAAAAACAGAGCATACATCTTTCATGTCTCCAAAAATTTCTGTACTCTTTTTATTCATATTTTCATCAATCTTTCACTCTCAAAGATCATTTTAACACTATCTTATGACATTTTGATCATTAAATCATTAAAATCAACATAAGTGGTATACCTTGTTTTTTCACTCACGTTTCAGCATATGTACATTTTCATTTTATAACATCAAGGGCTAACTAACATGATGCATGTTTCAACTTATACAATAATAAAGAACCATGCAATACTTACTTGTCTAAAGTTGTAAAATCTTCAAAATCACTTGAACCCTAGCTTTCCAATATCACAAGATCATCCACAGTCCAAGGTTGTAGGGTTAGGTTTCTTATGGTAAAGTAAAGAGACAACAAAATGGGAGTAGCAATAGATAGAGGAAAGCAAGGTGTAACTTTGGTGAAGGTTCGGTGAAACAAGATTCAAAGAAGAAGAAGAACAAGAAGAAGAAGCTTCAAGAGAAAGCACCAAGAAGATATTTTAAGATAAGACAAAATAATGTCTTTGTCTTTCAAAGTTAAAAGGAACGTGAGCTTAAGATTTGGACATGTGTCCAATTCCTAAGACTTTAACTAGTTTCTCAAGTAACTAGTTCTTATTAAACTAGTTCCACAACTCCTATCGTTTTATTCCAATTATCACCTAAATTTTCTTAATAACATCTTCTCACAAATTTTAGAGTCATCTCTAAATTTTCAAAGGCATTTTCTCAATAATTTCTAAAATCATTCTTAACAATTCTCCAATATCATTTGTTTCTTATTTCTATTTCCTTCCGTCAATTTACTCGCCAAGTGACATTTTCCTAGTCTAATAATATTCAACATTTTCAGAATTTATTCCTAAAATTCACCAAAAATTAATAATTTATATTCTCCAATTCGGATTTCAATGCAAATAAATCACAATCCTCCATAATATCACATTAACAAATCAATTATACCCAGAATGTCAATGGATGCATGTACAGTCATCTTAATGTGTGCAAAAATTCAAATTCATCTACATGTATGCTAACATTATGCATGAGCATGAGATGCATTTTTCTTAATCCCTCATTGAGATCTCACATGTACCATATTTTTGGGTTCTAACTCTTAATATAGGAACGGGATGTTACAGCATGATTCCCAAGAGCGTGGGCATTTGTCACAGATGCACTCCTCATTTCTTCTCCTCTTTGATCTTTAGTTCACCCTCCAAGTTGCTCCTTCCTTCTTC
>JAOTAY010017291.1:0-14453 GCA_025629805.1 Erythroxylum baracoense
TCTGTCAAATAAATATTATGCCATGTTAAGTTAGGCTACCTGGGTATACCAAATAAGGTCAACTATCATATGTAACTAATGTATAATTAAATATTAAATTCTTAATTTTAAAATTTGATGATCAGAACCTAATTTCCCCTAAAACCTAACCCTGATTGCATCTATCCTTAATTTTCTTATATTTTTTCCTAATTTGCTACAAATCCCTAAGCATTACACCACCTGTACTAACATACAATAAAACATCACCAATGATATTCATAACATCTTTTTCTCTAATAACTCAATCAAGTCTTGAAGTGTAATTCTTAAGAAACTCTACTTACTTTGGAAATGGAATAACATTTGTAACAAGTAAGGTCAATTCGACATATCTTGAACTAACAGAAGAAAAGTAAACACTAGTGAGGAGTTCTTTATCAACTAATTTTAGATCAAAAATGTAAGAACATTGTCTTTAATCCTTACCTCTGAAGCAATAAAGTCATGAACAAGTTTCCCATTTAAGAATCTTCCTATTGATATATGACTTGGAAAATTTTGACTATAAGGATAAAAGTCAGCCTTTTCTAATATGTTGATATAGTTGTTGTTGCTAGATTCCACAATAGAGTCACCAAGGATAAGAACAACAAAGAATTTAAGCAAAGCTTTTGAGCTTTTGGTGTTATTCCATGAGAGAAAGCAAAACTAAGCAGTATAAAATCAAGGATGTGATGATAATTTTCATTTTCAAAAAATAGTTATCTAATGTCAAGAGCTTGATGTCATTCCATTTTTAGTTTAGGTGGTGTATGTTTTGGTATTTACTATAAATTAAGGAAAATAAAAGAAAATTATTGTTGGATGCAATCGAGGTTAGGTCTTATGAGAAATTAGGTTTTGGGCTTTAGTTTGCTAAAAATAATTAAAAATAATATAATTAATTTAAAATTAATAGATAAATACTTAATTACATGTAAGCTACTATGTGGCAGTTGACCTTATCTGGCATACCTAAATGGCCCAACTTAACATGGACGTAGTGTTTATTTAATAGAGGGGTGACAGAATGAGTATTTTTTAATACAAATTGCTCTATTTTAGAAATGTTAGTGGATAAACTAGTATCAGAGGTAACATCAGGGGCCATGTTAGACTTTTTGCCAAATGTTAGGATGCAAATTATATTTTTTCCCTATAAAATCAAGAAATCACTAAGTTTCTAATCATTGCTTACATAATAATTGATTAACAATTAGTCATTCTATCTAGACGTATTTGTTTACAAATATCGCAAGTATTATATATAACACACATATATATAAAAATAAAAATGAAATAGCAACATTGAATAAATAATATTCATATGTTAACAATTGTAATAATTTCGCTAATGCTCTTTAACTAAATTCTTAAAAGACGACAAACCTTAATGAAATTAATTCGATTAGTGCTTTTAAAGAATCATTAAAGTTTATATAAGCTATTAGCTTCATAATGTCCTTTGATAATTAGATAAACCTAATACCTCTAAACACTTTCCTTTTCCTATGCTTTTTTAAAAAAACTGAGAACTACCCAAATATATATGTAGATATGTCTATATAAGGGGAATGATCATTTTGTAAAGTGCTTTATATTGACTCATTATACTGGAAAAATCTTGATAACCACAAAAATATAAGACCTTGAATCATGTTATTCACCAAAATAACATACAATGTCAAGTCTATTTAGGCACTATTTGATACTGATCTAATTAGACTTCATAAAATTCATACGATTTATTTGAATTTGTATTCAATTTAGGTTCCTCTTCACTACAACTATTTTCCTAAAACTAATTTAAGAAAAAAATAGTGTTCAACGCTATTAAATAAGTTGAAATGCATCAAATAAGATGAGCATATCATCAAAGCACAAAGCTTGAAAGATCATGAAAAATTAATTCCCTTTAAATTAATAAATACATATTCATTCAAATTAATAAACAAAATATTAATAAATATTTAAAAATTAATAAAGGAAAACTAATTAAATAAACTAATCATTTAATTAGTTTTCTTGTAAATTGTGCAGGGACTTCCTCTAAAGGTAGCATAACTTTCTTCCTTGCACTCGAGTGGTATGGGTTAAACATTACCACCCGAGAGCTGCACTTACCTTATGGCTTGCTATGAAAACACGATTGTCGCCTATAGATAAAATGAAGACTTTTCTCTACATACCAAATAGATGCATACTCTGTTAGTGGGCAGAGGAAAGCCATCAAAACCTATTTTTCCAATATGAATTTGTAAATCCTAGTTGGATAATGATTGTGCACAAATGCTATGTAATGAATTTACACCATAGTTGGACCTTTTTTATTGCTTGGTGTGATCATTTTGTGTTGTGTGATGAACCTGCACATCGTAGCTTCTTTATAGCACTCTCCTTGCTTGTTAAATCTATTTGGGATAAGAGGAACCTTTGCATTTTTTATGATAGAAGCACTATCAAGCCCAGTTCCAAAACAATTTATACTTGCAAATTACACGATCATCAGTTTACACAAACTCACTTCTCCTAGACATGCATATTGGATTGAAATGTGGAATATCTAGACCTACTTAACCTCGTCATCAACTCTTTTCATATTGTCTTTTAATTTTTGCTAACGTCTCTATAATGCTTTCTATAGCTTGTATAAACATTTGATTGCCTTTAAGGCTTAATTCATTACAATTTCTAAAAAAGAATAATCATTTAAATATATATACCCTCTAAACATGTCTTTAATCAATTAATATAGAATTTCATTCAATAATAAATGAACAGTTAATTAAGAGAATATGGAGATTTGATCAAATATTTTTATTATTTAGAGATTAGGTTAGCTATGCTCTACAGGACTGGGTGTTGGCCCATCAAACATATACATAGTCATAAGTTAATGATGCAAAGATTAGGATGCTCCATTGGATGTATAACCATACTATAATAGATAAGGTCAGGAATGTAATAGTAAGAGACAAATTAAGAGTTGCTAATATTGATGAAAAATTAAGAGAAACAACGCTTAGGTAGTTTGAACATATTAAGAGGAGACATCCTGATACTCCAGTGAGAAGATGTGAGAAAATTACACTTGGGGACTTCAAGAGAAAAAAAGGAAGCCCTAACAAGAACTGGGGGAGGTAATCATGAATGATATGACTCTGCTGGAACTTGCTGAAGATGTGGCCCTTAATAAGAAACTTTAGTTCGCTATAATATAGGTAAATGATCCCATATAGAGAGATCTCTTTTCTCTTCATTAGTCTTTTAAACATTTTCCTTTAAATATGATATCTTGTATTTTGCCTAAACATTTAATATATAGTACTTCCCTTTTTGTTATTTAGCCTAAATATTTTCTTACTTAGCCTAAACATTTTCTTGTAATGACTTATTTGTTTTATTTATTCATTTGTCTTCTTTTTTGTTTATGTATTTATTTACTTATTTTGTCTTTTATTTTTATTCTTTACCTTGTTTGTATTTATTTTATTTTTTATTTTTATTTATATATATATGTATTTATTTTGTTTATTATTATTATTATTATTATTATTATTATTATTATTATTACTATTATTATTATTATGATGATGATGATGATGATGATCACGATGATGATGATGATGATGATCATCATCATCATCATCATCATCATCGTCCCCATCATCATCACCATCATCATTCTTTAAGTATATTTTTATTTTATTATTACTTTTATTTTATTATTACTTTTGTTATTTTTTAATATTTATCTTTTATTATCCTACATTTCTATTTTAATTTTAATTTTATTTTTATTCTTTACCTGGATCTACATTTATTGTATTATTTATTGTATTATTTTTATATTGTATTTGTTAGTATTTATTTATTTTTATTTTTATTTTATATATTATTTATATTTATATTTATATTTATATTATTATCTTTTATGTTTATGTTTATTTTTATTGTTATTTTTTGTTATTACTTTTATTATTTTAATATGTAACTTTTATTATTCTTTATGTAAATATATTTTATTTTTAATCCTTTTATTTTAGTCTTGAATTTTTTTATATGGACCTATCGGAAATAACCTCTCTACTAGTTGAGAGTAAGGTTGTGTATTCTTAGAATTCTTAAAATCTTGTGTCACAACAAAACTTTTATTAAGATATTATTGTTGTTGTTGTTGAAGATTTGATCAAATAGTTACAAAGATTCTTACTAAAATAAGCCAAATCCTTCTTTAACTTTTTATGATAAATATAAGTTGACCTTGACTAATACCAAGACCAAGGCCAATCTTGGTTAAGCTCCAATGGATTTAAAGATAAAACCTATATATACTCAACACACAACTCATTTGGTAGGACCCAAATATAGAATTTTTTATTTGCCATTATTGAATTTGATAATTAAATAATTAATTGCATAAAGTCTAAAAAACACATGTTGACTTTTAGGATTAAAACATAATTCGTTTTGGCTTTAAATTAACATTGACTTATGTATAGATACAATCGATTATTATCTTTGAACTAAAACAAATTTATTCTAGGGTTTCTTTGGGCTAAAGACAAACATAAGTTACTCTTTTAATTAAAATACCTTAACCCTATGTTAAAGTAAGCAACCTATTCTACTTTAAAAAAATTGGACATCCTAATACAATCAAGGCACCAGCAACCACTAAAATATTGTTGATTATCTTTTTTTTGAAAATTTTGAATGTATTAGGCCTTGAAGGTGAATCAAAATTGTTACAACTTACAAAGCAATGTGTTGACTCAAGTTAGAAATAACTAAGAACACTTCACCTGAACCTCTAGCAGAAAAACATATAACTTAAAAAATAAATTCTAGTTGCAAGCAAATCCAGTTGCACTCCCAAACATACTCGCCAACGGTTGTTAACGTCCCACCATGCATGTTGTTAGCGTTCCACCTTGTATGTTGGCGTGATTTCCACCATATAAGTTGTTAGCATCCCCCATGTGAGCTATAGTATTCATCAAGTGTCCCAAACTGAATCATCACTTATTGTGTTATAAAGCTACACATTCCAACGTACAAAGAGGTATTGTGGGTGATGAAAATTCTATTTTTGTAAGCTAATTTGAAGCCTAATTTGTTATACTAATTGTTTATAAAATTGTTCCTGATAGTTGCTTTTGTCTTGGAAAGTTCCAAAGTTTCTCTCATCCCATATTATTATGAATGTTGAAGATAGAACTACTCAAAAGCATTTACGGGTAGTGCTATTTTTGTAGTTCGACTGACGGGTTCAGATGCTATCTAGATTATCAATTTCAGTCATTAATTTGCATTTGATATAAAGCACCCTCCTTATGTCTCCAATGTAACGACATTTGAAGAATAAATGCGCTCTAATTTCCTTCACTTCTCTGCATAAACAACACCAGTTGGTGAGTTGAGTGTATTTGGCTATCTTATCGACTGTTCTTAATCTGCATTTCATCGTGATCCATAAAGTAAATGTTGCTAGACAGATTGGGAAGTTGTTTGAAAATTAACTTTTTGCAAGAGTAATTTGAAAATTTACCATCATATATGTGTCTCTAAATGTATTTATCTATTTCAATGTTACAGTAAATTTAGCGGATTTCATTAGCTAGAGAGTTAGGAAGTGTGGAGTTCCGAAATTTTTCCTTGTTTTGTAATACAGTAGCAACTGATGCATCTAAGGGTATTGAGCTTTTTAAGGAATTAGCTGCATTAGAGTTAATCATTGGTCCACCAAAAAGTTAGTTATCATACCAAAAATTGGCATTCCTCCTATCACCTATTAAAGCCATAAAGTATAGAATGGATTTAAGAGTAGTAGAGGGAAAGTGTGAACAATCTATTACCCAGATGCTCCTGTTCTTGATGAAGTAACTATGTGTCCACCTGCACCATAGAGATTGTTTGTCTTCCATTAGTCGTCATAGCCTTTTGGTGACCAAGATTGAGTTTATGGTTTTAATGGAATAAATTCCAAGACCACCTCGACTTTGAGGAGTTTATATTTCTTTCCATTTCAACATAGTTTGGTGACTTTTCTCCTTGCTGCCTGTGCATAAGAAGTTACTGAACATACTTCCAATGGCTTTCAAGATTGATCTTGGCAGAGATAAGTGGGCTTCCGAATAATTGGTGATAGAATTGAGAACTGAGTTAATAATCTGTATTCTCCCCACTCACAAAAGATGCCTAGAGTTCCAAGCTAAGATTCTGGCTTGTATTTGATCAAATATTTCAGTGTAATCCCTAGCCTTTAATCTGTGTGGAGAGATGGGGTTACCCAAATATTTCATTGGGAAATCTTATGACTAAAACCCAGTTAAGGAAGAGATCAATTGCTGAAGATCTGAGGCACTTTAAGAAAGAAAGCTATTACTTTTAAAACAATTGACTTGAAGTCCTAAGGCTCTTTAGAATATCTTCAAATCTTTAATCATGGTGGAGATGGAAACGACACTGGCTTTTGAAAGCAGAATCACATCATCTACAAAACAAAGACTGCTTAGTTTAAATTTACCACATTTAAAGTGGTATTTGAAATCCCTTGTCCATGCCACACATTATGAATGATCTTATGTATAGTTTGCAATACCAAGGCAAAGACGTATAGAGATAAAGGATCTCTTTGCCTGATCCTTTGCTACTTGGAAAAAGAATTGTTAGGTTTTCCATTCATCAAGATGCTATAAGAATAATTCATTAAGCATTGTTCAATCCACTGTATGAATATTCTTGGAAATTCCACAGTATAATATTTGTGATGAAGCTTCAATCAACATTATCATACACTTTTTAGAGATCAATTTTGATATAAAAAATAGGTTTGTTTTTCTTCCTGGAGTAATTGGCAATGAGCTCTTGAAGTATTAAAATGTTATCACCAATTATTCTTCTAGGTATGTAAACACCTTGAGTGTGGCTAATGTGCTTGTGAAGAATTCCTCTGAGTCTTTGAGCTATAAGCTTGGAAATGATTTTGTACAAGGAATAACAACAAGCAATTGGTCTAAAATTAGCAAAGCTATTCAATTCACCATTTTTTGGTATAAGAGTGCTAAAATTCTTATCGATCTCTTTGAGAAGTGTACCTTTACCAAAAAAAATTCATCATAAATTCTAAAACCATGTTACCGGTGAGTGACCAAGTTTCCTTGAAAATTTTGCATTGAACCCATCAGGTCCTGGGGCTTTATAAAGGTGGAGAGACGCTCAAGGTGACTGTAATGAAGAGTAGAGATGACATTTAAATCTAACTTGGGTTAATCGAGCCTTAAGTCCAATTTTTCAAAAAAAATTAGGTCTTAGACTACCCCAACTCGAGGCCAAATAACTATAAAAAAACAAAAAAATGACGTTGATTTTTGTTATAGGTATCAGGCCGCTCTAGAAATGATATCATTTTTTTAATTTAAAAAATAAAAATGTTGAATCAAGCTAAGTTGGGCTCAAATTCAAGCTTAGGTCCAAGCTTGATCCAAGCTATTGCCATCCCTAATGAGTAAAGCATTAACAAACAGTGACAGAACGATGATGACATAGTGTAAGCTTCCTCATTGCCATTGTCAACACTATCCTTCCACTCACTCCACACACTCCTGATGTTGTATGCAATAATGATGACAACTCAGGCAATAACAACAAGACGATATACTAAAGCCCTTACTACATTCATTGTTGATATTGATGAGGCAACAATTGGCAGTCACCACATTTCTAAATTTTCATGTTTCAGTATCTAAAGTTAAAATTCCAGTGTATGCTAAAGTTTAATAATCTGAAACAAAGAAACATTCAACGATCAGTTTCCTTCCTTGATGATCTAAAAGAACACAATCACAAAATAAAGTTTTATTTTATAGTTTTCCTAGTTGTTGCACCAAGGAGATGGTTGTAAATGGTTATTTTCACAAGTGGATAAGAACAAAACCTATATCTTCAATGTTGTTTTTAATGTATATTTCCAAAAGCATAAAAACAGTTGATAAACATAACTAAAATAACAATATGTGAAATTGTTCACAAAAATTTTTCTAATTTCATTTAATTAAAAAAAATTTATCATACTTGAGCTTAGGCTTTAGAAAAATAACCTAATCTTGATCTTAGGCTTTAGATAAATAACCTAATCTTGCTCAGGTTATAAATTGACTTGGATTAGAAAGAAATATTTATACTAGACTTGAACTATAAGTTTAGCCCCCAACATTACCTCCCCAAAATGGTGGTAAAAAAATCTTGTGGCATCTTTTATGGTTTATGACAATTGATAGAGTGGCTTTACTTATAAGTAGGTATCCGTCAATACAGAGTTGGGTGATGATTCGATTTCTAATCCTTAAAAACTAGTTCATGATTAGATGGAAACTTTAACCTACTTTTAACCTTATCTCAATCCTTTTCTCCTTCATGTAACATATCAGCTTATGTTTATATAAACTTGTAATTCAAAATTTTGAATTAATTAATTTGATTGAATGAGCAATTGATTGCAGCCATTACAAAAGTAATTTTATTAGATTTTAACCATTTTTGTTGTTCTTAAGTAGAAAAAGGAGATATAAAGAAAACGTCTCCTAGTCTATATCTGTGTAGATAGGACAATCATTGATTAATTGATTGTCCTCTTAAATGTAGATGTTGCAAAAGTTATCTTACTAGATTATAGCCATTTATATTTATATTTATTTTATTTACATTTTTAATGAATATTACATATATTGTGTATTTAAAATTTTAAATTTGGGTTATGAATCTAAACGTATGTAAATGTTTAAAAAATTATGGAGACACCTCTAAAAGGTATTAAATTAATAATATTATGAACTTATAGAAGGAGGCCATTGTTTAAGGAAGAATCTTACATGTTAAAAAATATATGTGAATTTATAGATTGTCCATTATAGCATTTTAAATTATATAAATAGAATAAGATTGTGTCGTGAAGCGTCGGTCGTTACAAACAAAATAATACATTAATTTTGGAGACTAAACCTGTCCAAATTGACTTAGGCTATATAATCCCAATAGTTAAACCCAAAAATTAGATAGTTTAGATTTCGAAAATCAACTTATGGATTGAATTTGAGTTTAAAAATTAGGCCTGAAAATTTATGGCTCAACTTAAAGTTATAAAAAAACTTAAAAAAACTCAACCAAACTTATATTTATAAATATCTTAAATTTATTTTAACTTAAAATTATTTGTTCATATTATAGATAGAGGAATAGAATATAAGACAAAAAATTTTATAGGTAAGAGTTTTATAATTTTTTACTTTCTTTATACAAATACTTTGTTAGTGAATTATAATTCATATCCATCTTAAATGCCTTTCTACTAGTTAGGAGTAAGGTTGCCCACTACTAGACCTTCTCAGACTCCGTGTTTAGCGGAAATTTACTGGATCATTTTTATTGTTATTGTTGTTGTTATTGTTGTTGTTGTTGTTGCTGCTGCTGTTTTTGTTTTTGTTGATGATGTATACATCTTAAAGATTATTAGTTTTATAAACTAAAATCTAAATAAGGAAATGATACTCTTTACTTAAAATCTTTAGATTATGGTTTAGAATATGCAATTGTAGGAAAGGATTCATCTTTTTATTTTGAGTGGTTTAATAATCAAAAATTGTTTCATAAAAATCAATTACTTGGGATCCCTTCTTATTTTTCTATATAACAATGATTAATACAATTGTAAACTACGTAACTATGACTAAATGTCTTCTCAATCATCATCTATAAGAATCACCACATGAATAGGTGGAACAAAAGTATGCTTTGTGTCTTTGTTTAATTATCAAGGACTAGTTGATTTATGGAAAAAGTGACAATGATTGATTGACCAAAAACACTTGGTCTTATTGAACTAAATAATGCAGGGAAAGTTCATGTTTCTAATGATGAATATTTTGATATAAAATTTGGCTTAAAGCAATGTTATATGATGAAAAGTACTCATACATGAAATAAATTATTAGAAACAAAACCAAATTATTGGAAGGTTTAAAAAAATCATATAAAGATGAAGCTAAAATACACATATAATGTAATGTCAATTTTTTATAATTTTTGAAAAATAAAAGAGACAAGTTACCAAAGTTACATTCTTTAAAGGATTCATATAATATAGCAAGGTTACATGCAAATGTGATATATAATGTCTTATATTAAATAGGAAAGAGAATTAATATAGAAAGAATTATTTAAATATTTTAGTCATATTTGCTTGAATTCTAATAATTGTAAGAGTAAACTATCAAAGGATGAATATGCATGCATTACTACTCATTTTATTGATAACAAGTGGAAGTTGTAGAAAAGGATAATTCTGTTTAAGGTTTTAAAACCTCATTTTAATGGATTATCAATTATGAATGAAGTAGCTTTGAATAGCTCAATGGAAAGTTAATAAAAAGATTTTATCAATCTGTTTAGACAATGTTTGTTATAAGGAACATATGGTCAAGTTTCTCAATTTTCACCTTAATACAGGTAAATCACTATTTTGCAATGGACAATTTTTTTAGATTAGATGTCCTTGTCACATTCTAAATCTTATTATGAAAGTAGGACTAAAAATAATTGGCACTCTTGCTGTCAAAATCTAAAATGGATTCAAGCATTTGAATAAGTTTATCCCAAAACTTAAAAAGTTTTTGAGATGGCTTCTAAAATTTTTCATTTGGATGTGATGAAGAAATTAAAGAGTAATGTATGCATAATGTGGAATTCAACCTATATTATAATCGTTCGTGCTTTATATTACAATTTTGTTTTGATTCATTAGATGCGGTTAGATAAAGAATTTTTTATTTTTTTCTTATTGATGATAAATTACATAAAGTAAAGTTCTTTATAAGTTGCTAAAAGTATTCTATAATGTGAAATTATTCTTTTCTCATTCAAAATATCCAACATCAAATGTTTTACTTTAATGGTGTATGAAAATTTCAAAAATATTTGAAAGATGATGTAGAAAACCCTTCACCATTTGTGGCTACTATAATCTATAAGATGCATAAGAAATTTGGCAAGTATTGGTTAGATTACTCTTTATTACTATCATATGTTACTATTTTGGAACCTTGCTATAAATTGACTTATCATCACTTTTGCTACTCTGTAATTTATGATAATTATACTATATTTAATTTTATTCAAAAAGTGAAAAAGACCTTACTTATGATTTTTCAATGTTACAAAAAGTAATAGAAAAGGTAACATCACTTTAATAGAAAAATCTAAATAAAAGGGATAAAAAGATAAAAGAAAATTAAAATAACAATAAATAATATGAAAATATCATAACATAAAATAAAGTCCTACGCTAACACAAAGAAATGGAAACAAAATGAAATAAAAATGAAATCCATCATATTTTATGGGTTACCTCCTATGTAACACTTATCTAACATCATTAGCTCAATATACCCTTTTATATTTACCATCAATATAGGTCTATAGTTAGTAGTTTGCTTCAACTCATTTCTCTACATATAGAGTTTTGTAGCCTATAAATAAGTCATATGTTGTAAGATAATAGTAAAGACATAATCTATCAAATTTATAAATCCAGTCAACTACATTAATGTCGTTTTTAGTAACAAACTATTAATAAGATAAGAAATAATAAAACTCCCTAAATTTTCAGTTGACTTAAATAGTTTGTCTTTTGGGAACTAAGAACCCTTCATACTCAAGGTGACTACCAATGATTTATAAGTAGTTTCCTCAATTGGATCCTCCTCTTGTTCTTCCTTAATCTCCTTTGTCCGCTCTTCTACTTTCTCTTTTTAGATAAAGGCTTTCTCCTCTTCTTCTTCTTCTTCTTCAATCATCTTTTGTCATTTCTCTACTTCCTCTTCTTTAATGGAGGCTTCCTCTTCTTCTTCTTCCTCTACGTCCTCTATCAGTTGTTCTTCCTTCTCTTCTAAAGTAGTAGTAACCCCGTCATCTTTATGGAATGCAACTTCATTCTTAAAATTAACCTTCGTCTCTTTTTCACTATGAGGCATTAATAAGCTCGAATAATATGTTTTATTTTGCTAAATGTATTTAGATAAAGAAAATCTCTCTTTGAATTCACGTTTGGTAAGGTATTCCACTATTTATCTATAATACTTTCTTCTTGCTACTGTTGTTGTAAATATTTAATGGAAGCATAATCATTCCATCTAAAGCATGAGGGTTGCTCCACTTTCAATAATAAGTATTCTCTTATGGTGTAATCTGTGTATGCTTGATTGCTGCCATATATAATTTGGTGTAACATTCATGACTATAATGGTTACTCCTACAAATGCTACAACACGGCATGGAATTCAGTTGAGCTTATGAAAACATATCACTAAACCTTTCTTTCCAATATTGTGATGTTGCCATAAGCGATGGCATATCATAACTCCTATGAGAATACTGTCGTCCATCCTTCCATTGTGAGTTGGGGTTGTAGTGATGAATCTCAAATCCTAGCAATAAACCACACACTCAGAGTTAAAGTAGAGAGGTATAAAAGATAACTAAATGAATAAGTCAAAAAGAAAAGAAAATAAAATAAATACAAAAATAATGGTTAGATTAATAAAAGCTATGTTTTCCTAATATTACAAACCCCAACAACAATGACAAAACTTGATTGATATTGTCTTATATCAATATTTAAAATTACTGTAAGTGCACGGTATAGCTGTAGCTAGCACAAACAAGTACGAGTCTATCCTATAAAGACTATAAGTACTAGTTATTACCCTTTTCTATTATCTAACATATGAATCAAATTTTTGGTTTTTAATTAAAAACTAAACTAAATAAACAAACTAAGAATTGAAACAATTCTTAATGCAAGATGGAGGAAAGTAAATGGAAAATTCAATATCAAATAATAGTGTTCATGTAATGAATCCCCCTAAGAATAATTAAATATTAATCCTTTATCGTGCAAACATATTATTGATTATTGGACTGTAGAAATTCTTATCTTATGTTAATATTTTTCTCAAGACTGTTAACAACTAATTCATCAATTGATTAACAAAAATCTTTCTAGTTAAAACCCCTAGGATTGCTTTATTGATTTATGAATTTCGCTATTAGGTTTGACCTTAATCTAGAGGATTTATGCCAGCCTATATCTAGGTTTACATGTAGCTCCTTCAAATCATGGTAGGTCTATTCATATAAGATGATTTTTCAATCTCAATCATATAAAATCAAATCATGCATTAATATTCCCGATATATTAGAACAAAAATAAAATGCATAATTGAATCACAATAAATCAATCATTATAATTGCATTGAATACAAGATTAACTCATATTGTTATCATAAACTAGGGTTCATCAAACCAAAAAACTAAATAAGTTTAGTTACTCATAGAAAATGAAATCAATAACAAACATGCAGAAAAATTAATAGAAAACAAAGAAATCATAATTCTAAATCTCCCTTTCTCTTATATTGAATTTTCTTTCAAGTTTGGATTGGATGTAGCTTTTTATCGGATCTCTTGATATATTCTTCATATTTTCCTTATCACTTAAACAGAATGATTACCTCTTGATTAGAACTATTGTCTCTGAATGTATCTCATGATTTAAAATCTCTTTAAAACTCGGCTCTCCTTGTTTGCCTCTATAAAACTAGGTTTTGGGTTATACACGATCAACTTACATAGTCATATGAGTGCCCTTATATCTCCAAACATACCTTAATTCATGATTTACAGGGCCATAGAGACATACACGAGTAACATACATGGTATTGTATATCTGATAGGTGTACATTAAGCTATGTTTTTATAGGTAATTGGCATGTGATTTCTACCATAATTGTTGTTTATTGTTCTAGTTTAGGATTCATTTTGTATGTTTTCATTACGTTGGATTTCCATTGTTGTTCTTGTGTGTTTGATGCTAATTGAGGGTAAGAAATGATTATTTTTGTGTAAGAAGGAGGAGGGAGCAACTTGGAGGTTGAACAAAAGATCAAAGAAGAGAAAACAAAGAGAATGCATCTGGGAAAAATTCCCACGCTCTTGGGCATTATGCAAATTCCCACAAATGTGGGAAATCACAGCAGAAATGAGAAGTGCATCTGTGTGCAATTCCCACATTTGTGGGAATCATGCAAATTCCCACAGGTGTGGGAATTGTAATCTAAGGCAATATGTGAGGCTTCATTAAACCTAGGATTTTTGGACTATAAAAACATCATTAAGCCTCCATCTTCAAGGAGAGACGACACCTACCTATAGAAAGACCATCCTTAGGAGAAGAACACATGTTTGGAGCATCAAGGAAGGATTGAAAACAAGGATCATCATCAAGATTGGGCAAAATAACACATCAACACCAAAATTCCAGATTTTGGCAAAGAAGAGAAGGAGTTTTCTTATTCACTTTCTATCATTTTAATCTC